>SNQJ01S0029943.1:21457-67385 GCA_010110895.2 Picea sitchensis
GAACTTTTTCAAAAAAATTAACAAAAGAGAGACTTGAACTTAAGACTTACTTAATAAGGAAAATTTTAACCAAATGGTCTATTAAAACATAGTATATTTTTTTCGAAAGAGGATTGGAGTTGTTGTCGTCAGACTTGGAGAGCGTGCTAAAAAAAAACTTTTTTCACACAAGATTTTTTCTTTTGCTTCTCAATGACAACAAGGGTTAGATCTTGGTTAGCTTACCTGGAAGATGCACCTTCTCCTATCTGTTTCTGATTTTCCAAGATCACACAGGGCACGGGGAAAAGAGCATATACAGATCTAAAAGAGTAGCAACCCAGAAATAAATAATACAAAACCGAAATAAAACCAAAATGATACTCTGCAAAAATTTAAAAAATGCATACTCGGGCTTTATACCTCTGGATCTGACTGAAATGGTTGTATCTTGAGAAAACATAAACCTTTTCAAGTGAAACAATAAGTGTTCCTGACTAAAACAAGTGCTCCGGACGCAATGGAACAGTCCTTTCAGACCAAAAATGTATATAAATGGCAGAAAATGAAGATGAGTAAACTGGCTTCACGATCTCGATCTACAACAGGAGCTCGTCTTCAAACATGATCTGATACCATTTTCAACAACACAGGTATTCCAAAAGAGGATGAACACCTTCAATAACCAATCAAATAACCAAATAAAAGATCAACACACCCAGTTTTCACGTGGTAAAACCCCTACGGGGAAACATCCATGGCCCCAACCAATGCGACCACTTGGAGCAGTTTATTAATGCAAAAGAAAAAGATTACAGAGAGATTTTACAAGAGAGTTTCTCACAATCAATCATCGACAAATGACCCTCCATGCTCTTTAAATAGAGATCATGGACCAATTAGGTGTTAATCCATAGATCAATGGTCGTTAAGATCGAGGAGAGTATGAACTGTCGGATCACTCTATGTCGGGAACATATCATGACCGTCGGATTTACTAACTACAAATGCATACTAATGCATACTAAAGAAACACACTTTTACCTAACGACACATTAGACCAAGTATATCTTAACTAAATCCTAAGTGTCTAAATATCCTAACACTACCTACCCTAACTGCCGAAAAAACTGTCAATCAAGTGAAATCAAAATGCCAATGCAACCATGCAAGCACTTTATCCATTGTTTGCTTTCTTTGCACATGCTTTCTCTAAAGCTTGTTTATTGATAATTCATTCACAAATTTATCTATAAATTCAAATCTCAAAAAATTTAAAACATTGGGATTGTTTACCACCTCCAACAAAACTGCAATGGATCCTCCAAAACATGCATAAAACAACAATCATGTTTTACCCCTTCCACTACATCCTTGTTTTCATGTAATTCAACCTGTTGATTGCCACAAAGAGGCTGAAAAATCTATCGAGACTGTTGGAAATAACAATCTTCTGAATCAGAAGATAGTGTTGGATGAAATGAAACCCCTGGTGGCAAGTAATCCATATCTAACACTGGCATTGATTGACCATCATCTTTATTTCCAAGCTGGTAGTTGATCATGGGTTGCAAATCTGAACTGAAATAACCTTCCATGTAATCAACAACACGATCATTAAATGTATGAGAAGGTTGTTGGTCCTCTTCACTGATAACAATTTGCTCATGTAAAACAATGTCACTATGAATGTGGTCATATTTCCCTACTTCCTTTGTTATCTCATGATTTTCTTTCAACAATTTAAAGGAAGAAAAACATAATGAAAGATAACTTTCATTGGAAAGTCCACTGCTTTCTTCATATTCAACATCATGCTTGGAGGATTTCTGATTTGAAACATTATAAACATTTTGCTTCAACAATTTGAAAGAAGCAAAACACAATGGAAAAGTTCTTTCACCCAATTCAATGCTTTCCTCATGTTCTTCATCGATGTCACAGCTGAAACATTCAGGTTGCCTTCTTTCCTTAAACTGCTGAAACTGAACACTTCCCGATGGAGAACATGCAGTTGGCTGCTCTGAAAAATCAATGTCACAATTATCATTATATTCATCATATTTGGGCAAGTCAACTACATCTGCAATGTCATCCACAAGGAAAAAACTTGGTACATCAACTTGCTCTTCAGTGGGCTGATCCTTATCTTCTATAACAATGTCATTATTGAAAACTTTGAAAAAATGCATGAAATAATCAATTTTCTACTCATGTTGAAAATGATCGGGATGTAAATCAATTTCTTGTTTATGCACAACCTCATGTTCTTCTGCTACACCATCATTCTCTGTATTTGCAACACTCTTTAAATTTTGATTTTGCGGCCTCTGACATGCTTGAATATTGTCTTCCACTTCTTGAGCATTATTGAACATTTGCTGCAAAGACATAGAATTCCTCTCCATCAAAAGAAAATATAAGTCTGATTGAAAGGTTGTTACATAATGGAGCATGGCAACAACTTCAGGAGGTTGGACTTCTTTAGGCAGTTTATAATAAAGACTAGCAAACCTCCTACTGAAATTTGAGATGGTTTCATATTTCATTCTTCTCATGGCATAAAACTCTGAAAGGAGTAGATTCCATGACTTTCTCTCACCCCAAAATCTACGGAATCTTCCCTCAATTCATCCCACTAGATAATCGACTGAGGCTGCAAATGTCTGAACCATGATTTGGCATCTCCTTATAAGGACTGAGAAAAGGACCTCATAAACACATCATCATGTTTAATCTAAAAAAGGTCTAAAAAATGCTCAAAGACCTGAATATTTTTTTCAATTGAATGTCCATCAAGCTCTCCATCAAACCTAGGAAGGTACTTATAATGTTTTAGAGGAAAGTCATGAAGGATGGAAGGCAATTTAAGAGGACTCTATCTTTCTTGAATCTTGGAGGGTGCAGGATTAAGAACAGAAGGTACAAGCTCATCCTTGGTTTCATTAAGCTCACAAGAATGATCATGAACATCATATGGTTTAGAGGAAGGAGCTTGGTGAATGTCAGTTATACAAGAAGGAGGTATACCTACAGTTTTCAATGAAGGATATACAAGGGTAGATCTCTGGGATTCATTTGAACGCAATAAGTGAATAAATATTCTTTTGAAAAACTCAGGAAAGGACAAGAAGATATTGATGAAACATAAAAGTATTTCTTGAACTAAACTTAAGCTCGAGTACCCAATTTTTCCATACTGCTCTTCTATATCTCTATCCACATGTCTCATTCTCTAGTGGAGTCTTTGAATCACATTTGAAGCTTGATTGGAGTTGCCATGAAAACTTTAGCTTTGGATTCTTCTACCAGTGGAATCACCTTCAAACTGATTTTCTGACGTGTGGAGTCACCATAGATGAAATACAGAAAGATAGATTACTATGAGCAGAGAAACAAGCATGGATGAATTCTGAACCAACAATCATTAAACACATAACAAGTATGTACCGTATGAATGGAGCATAGAAGATGGATGAATTCCAAGCATTTAATCTCAGATAAATATTGGAAAGAACAGAAAATTATGGAGACGAACATTACAAAGAAAAGACATACATAAAACAACAGCTTAATGAATCTCTGCTTCATGAAAGTACGGTACTTTTGCATTTAGCTCATAAAGATATTCAGAAAAAAGATACACAATCCAATGCCCTAAGGGTCCAACCCTTCTTTGCTCTTGTACCATGAAATATATAACATTATAGGTCTGTTCCAGCTCACCATTTCGAATCCCAACCCCTTTCCCAAAATAGAAATAGTTACAAACAGAAAGTGACACGTTTTAATTGATTTCTTGTTTTTCATGAGGCAGAATTATGAAAATAGGCTTCAAAACGCCACTTGTAATTCTCAAACTGTAACATTTTTGTAAAATATGATAATGGTTTTTGTAGGTAAGCTCGTTATAAAGAAAAAACTCTCTCAGTTTCTTGAAATTCATCTCCAAATGGCCGGAATACTTGTCGCAAAAACATGTCTCAAATAGGAAATCATGAAAACTGAAAAATAAGGCTCAAAGATTCCTTCGAATCTCCCAATCCGTGACACCTTTTGCAAATCTGAGAGAGATTTTTATTATTCGGTTTGTCCTAGAAAAAAAAATCTCAGGGATTTTCAAAATTCCTCTCATTTTGGTTAGAAAGTGATCTTGAATTTGACCACTTAACCAGTCATTTACGCAGTGCGCCATGTAGCCTGTGCGCAGGAAAATACCCTATGCGACAACATCCTCTACGTGACAACATCCTTTGCATGACGAAATCCTCTACATGACAACATCCTCAGCGCGACAACATCCTTTGCATGGTGAAATTCACTACGCGATGAAACCCATTGCACGACGAAACCCACTACGCGACAACATCCTTTGCACACTGAAATCCACTGCGCGATGAAACCCATTGTGCGACAACATCCTTTGCGCGATGAAACCCACTGCGCGAAAACATCCTTTGCATGATGAAACCCACTGTGTGAAAAAATCATCTGCGTGATGAAATATATTGCACGATAACCTCCTCTGCGCAGTGAAATCCACTACACGACAACATCCTTTGTGCGATGAAATCCACTGCGCGACAACATCCTTTGCGCGGTGAAATCCACTGCGCAACACACAACAAATTTTGCAGTGCGCGGTTTCAAATGGAAATGGAAATAATAAATGATAAATTTTCCTTTTGAAACCGACCCTTGAAGATGTTAGGTGATGCCATGCATAAAAACAATAATGGTGTTAACAGGCATGACTTTGCAAACTGTTGAAAAACCTCTAAACTTAGCTATGAAAATCATGGTACTATCATAATATTTGCAAGGGAGATCACCTTACTCATATGTGCCCTGGAATTCCAAAGGCACGAACATTGTGGTCTCTATTTGCAAGTTCTTATGAGGTTTCCTCACAGTCTATTCAACCAGTGGTTGAGAAAGTCATCATGCCAATGCAATCTTTGGCTGATCCCACTCCTCTTTTGGGGGGTGATGCACCTTTATACCATTTTGTCTCATAGCCTATTCAACCTTTGGTTGATGAAGTGGTCATGCTGATGCAATATTCGGTTGATCCCACTCCTGTTTTGGGGGGCGATGTTCCTTTAGACCATGTTGTCTCACAACCTGTTCAACCAGTGGTTGAGGAAGTGATCATGCCGATGCAATCTTCGGTTGATCCCACTCTTCTCTTGGAGAGTGTCGGGTCTACCAAAGTGGTCATGTCGATGAAATATTCGACTGATCCCACTCTTCTCTTGGAGAGTGGTTAGTCTACCAAAGTGGTCACACCGATGAAATCTTCAATTGATCCCACTCTTATCTTGGGAAGTGATGTGTCTACCGACTATATTTTTAGCATTTCCAGTTCAGTACTTTCATATCAAGAGTGAATTCTTCTCACTTCGAGCACACCCCCTCCAAGTCCAAGGATGGTTTCCTTTGATTTGAATGACCTTGTTGAGCCTCGCCTTCATTCTTCTGCACCTTTTCAAATAAGGGTTGAAGTTAACTCAAAAAACATTTACCGATGTATTGTGGATGAAGGAGCCTCTACAAGTATTTTATCCTACTTGGCTTGGCAAGCTTTGGGTTCTCCCGAACTTGTGTTTTCTTCTCATGAGTTGTTGGATTTAGATATACATCCTAGTGAATATTTGGGGATTCTTCCTCAATTTTCTATCTCGTTAGGTGGGAAGATTGTCCTTGTCGATGTTATAGTGGTGCAAAGCCTGTTGGATTTGAATTTGCTTCTTGGGCGTGATTATGTATATGCTATGAATGTTTTGGTGTCTACGCTCTTCCGAGTGATGCATTTCCCTCACAATGGAAGCATTGTCACTATTGACCAGCTGACGTTTGATAATCACCATCATAATTCGATGTTAGTTTAGGCTGCCCCTTTATATGTTCCTAGTGTTCGTGTAGACTCTACCCCACCATGGATAAACTATGTGGCATCTTATCCTCGATGTTCAATTACTTCTAAGTAGGAACCTGCGCAATCATGTTTACCTTCTCGACACATGGTCTCGACAATTGATCATTTTTTTTACCCAACGGGGGCATGGGAGCCCTTGCTTCCCCCTATTGGTCCAAGTGATCTTGAGTCTCCTTTTGATTTTGATCTCACTTTTTTTAGATCCTCAAGCCTTTGTTCTTGTGATTCTTCGCCGATAGACTCTGTCGGTCCTAACCAAAACCTCCATTTTCATATGGAATATGGTTAGTTTACTTCACCCTTTGGGACTATTGACCCTCCTTGTTCGAAACATTTCTCATATATTGAATTGCCTTTGGATGAGGCTATCCATGAAGCCATGACTATGGTCTCTATTCCATGGGAAGAATTACACCATGGTTTATGTTTCCTTCCCTTTTGGGAGACTTTTAAAGTTGACTATCGAAGAGACTTTTGGTCAGAGCCTAACAATGAGCTCTTCCTGAACTACTACCACGCATGAGTCGTAAGGTTGTGCGGTACCTTGTACATATTGTACAGTCCAGGTTTTTTGTTTTCAAGTTTTGTATTCAATAACACCCCTTATTTTCCGAATTTGTTATCTATATTGGATTTATTAATTTCTGGATAAGTTTTATTGGCCTTATATGCAGGATCTTGGAGACATTTTTTCTTTGACATTTGTTCATCATATCAATCCATTATGACAGGTATTGACCTAAAAATTGGCATATAGGTTAGGTTTTTCCCTACTTGCATTTTTTCATTATCTGTTTCCTGGTTCATTTGGCCTTAGGATCAACCCCACTGAATTGTGACACTAACCTTCCTTGCTAACCAATGTGTCGTACTTTATGCGGTAGAGCCTTCCTTCCATGGGAATCCTAGTTAGAGCCTTATTTTCCTTTTGGTGTCCATGCAGAAGTACTTCATAGGCATGGGAGTCCTATTTAGTCCCACGATGACTTTGTGTCGAAGCCTCACTCTTCTTCTTCATTTTTTTCTGGCCTATACCCAAGGGACTCCCCTAGAGCATGGTTTGTATTCTTTCAAGCTCACTTAAACTTTGAATGAGACATATAATGAGATATTGTTTACTCTTTTCGGTCTCATTTGGATTAATTAAGAAAATAAGCCGCATGGAGTCTTCTTTAATCCCTTTTCAGACTCTCTAAAATTGAAAAGATTGTCGAGCTATCTTGTTTCCCTTCATGCTCATCAAACCAAAATTTGAAGGCCCATCTGTCCAGCAGTAGTTTACCCCTTTTTTCGGTCCAGACGGTTAATTTACGAAGAAAGGTATGCCCTCAGAGCTTCAGTTTGCTAGGAGAGTATTCTTAGGTGTAAGTTTAACCCTTTTTCGGGCTAGAGGGACTAAATTTTTGAAAAAGGGACATTCTCCTTAGTTTTGGTTTATCTCTTTTTCGAACCTTGGAGATTACTTACGAAAAAGGAACCCCCTTGAAGTTCATAGTTAATCTCTTTTCAGACTCCCTAAATATGAAAATATCGTCGAGTGACCTTGTTTCTTTCACACTCGTGAATTGGTCCAAAAAGAACATCTATTTGGCATAAGTTTAACCCTTTTTTGGGCCAATAGATTATCCAGGAAAAAGGTATGCCTCAGGAGACTTGTCTCGCTGGGAGAGTTCTCCTAAGTTATATTTTATACTTTTTCGGCCTAAGGAGACTAAACTTAGAAAAAGGTTGTGAGTCCATTTTTAAGCTCTTTTCAGACTCCTTAAAATTGAAAAGATAGTCGAGTGATCTTGTCTCAATCACACTCATTAAAATGGTTTTGAAGAGACATATTTTCGGTATAATTTTAACCTTTTTTCGAACCAACTAGACTAATTACGAAAAAGGAACACTCTGGAGTCTTCTTTTAGTGTTTTTCAGACTCTCTAAACGTGAAAAACCACCGAGCTTACCTTGTCTAGGCTAATAAAACTTCACATGGAAGGAGTCTTGTTGTGTCATCTTTAATAGCATCGCATGTCTCTTCCTTGTGTCTTTGGCCTAATGTCGGCTTCATATTTCTATTAATTGAACCTTCAAAGCATTCCTTAAATGCAAGCCTTGCAACACTTTTGTCCCTTGTGATCTGACACCTTAACCCATGGAGGGTTTTCCCGAGTGTCCTTATCTTTCACATGTATCCTTGCACTGAGCATTAGTATGTTCCATGGACTTGGAGCTAGTTTTATTTCCCGCGACACTTACTCCTCCTTTGTAATGTAACATTCTTTTATTCTTTTTACAGCTCGTTAAATATTTGAAAAAGACAAAAAAATCAAATATTCCAAAAAGAGGGGACGAGATATATATTCTCTTTTTTTGGTAGCAAGACAATCACCCTTCGACAAATCACATCCTTTCATTTGTTCATCAAGCATTGGGAGCTAGTATGACCTTAGGAAGTTGTTCTCGTTACATAGAGTTGTGTCCTCTGTTTGGTTACTCTTCCAAACATATGGAGAGTTTGTGGTTCCTCCTGTATCACATACTTATGTCAATATTACACTACTTGAGTCTCATCATTTTTCATTCTTTTGTCCAAGGGAAGTTTTACCTAACCCGAGTCGACCATTCTGTAGTTTTTCTCTTGACTTTCATGAGTCGGCCATCCCGAGAATCCAATCAAGTTATGATTCAAAATCTATGAAGTTATGTGCTTGATGATCGAGATCCTCCAATATTTCCCCGATGACATGTCGAAGACCTCAGAGTAGTGAGTCTTACACTCCTATTGTACTCCTATCTGAGCTGCTGAAGATTTTGAAGTTGTTGCTTGAGCTATTACATCCTCATCTCTAGCCACAAGTGTCAATGCTTCTTGAAGATGCATATTATATTGTACTTGTATATCATCAAATGATTTTGAGATGTATATCTGTTGTGTATTGCTCGTGGCTACACTTTATATAGACATTTATATGACATGGATCTATAGTGTACTTGATTGGCAACCATGCTTAGTTCATCCCGAGCATGGGTATGCCTGCCTCGGAGAGATTATCATTGTTTTGCAGATGGCACGCTCCCGAACACTCATCCCAGGATCACTCTACTCCATGCCTTCCCACTAGTAAAGATATTGTAATGTATTTTGGCCATCAGTTAGTCTTCTGACCTCACACATTAGGGGGCATTTGTTATAGTCCAAAAATGTCTTACCTATGCATGCAAGACATTGGCCTTTCCACTTACATAATTTGCCAAAATGTTGTTGAGGCTCCTTCTTAAAAAACCATTTTTTGGAACATCTACGCGCCCTGTTGAACAAATAGCCCGCGTACACACGCATGTTGCATTATAGTTAGCCCACATACATACGCGAGCTGCATGCTAAACAACCCGTGTTTACCTCCAAAAGTTGCAAAAAATATATAATTGCAAGGAATTCAACAGAGTTTATGGGATATCGATGGTTTCCCAACCATTTCACCCATTGTAGCCCATGCCCAAACCAAATAACCATATTTTTCTCATATAAAAAGAGGTCTTGGGGTCCCATTTACAACAACAAGCAAGAGAACAAGTAAACTCTACCAAAATCCCTTCCCCTTCTTAGCCCAAGTTTTGCATCCCTTTATGAGATTTGGCCTCAACATTCCCCTCTATCCCTTTCTCCTTATAAAATCATTTCCCTTTTCCAAAGAGATCAGTTGGTTGTGAAAGGAAAGCATGGGAATGATGCACTTGGAGCAACAATAGAGGAGCCCAGACCTGGTTCACAGAGTGTTAGCCGAAGAAGGTTGCAATCTTTTTTATCTTCATATTGAATAAAATAGTTCTTTCCTGTCACAATACATGGTGTCTTTATGCTTTCATTTGATTTATGCATTTATATCTATATCTGAACATTAACAATGATAAGTAGAGATCATATATCTTGTAGCATTGTTTTCCTAAGTTTTTGCAGGTCAGATTTGGGAGGAGACCAGTCGTCAAGGAAGCTGCAAAGACGAAAGAGGTCTACACTAGCCGAAAGGACCTGAGGTACACCTACTTTCCTCTATATTGTCATTTAAGTTTAGATAGTTTTGGGGTGGCTTAGGAATAGAATTTTCTTTTAAGGAAATTCAATGCTTTGCATGTACCTTGACCCAATATAGTAATAGGGGGATTTTCCCCGTTAACACATACTAATTATTATTCCTCAACCACTCTTATTAATTCTTAACCATTTCTACTTTTCATATTTCTTCCTAATAATATTAATCTTACACTTATAGTAGCTAAAGATAAAAACAATCATACCCTTCATACCTTTGTGGTTGATCGGTGTGTTAAGAGAAATAAACTATGCTTTAGGTATAGCTTTAGTAAATTGAAGCCTTAAGTTAAGATAAGTATAGGAACTAGTAAGAATAGTAGACAAACTAGTCTTCAGTCTTATAGTAGAAGTTTTAGATAGATTCCTTAAATAAGTAGGAGTTAATCTTTAGAATATTAAAATTTTATATGAATAATGAAATAGGTTTATATATAAATAAATTGTAATGTACAAAATTACGTATTTTTAAAGGAGGATATATATATATATATATTAAAAAGCTTTTGTATTATGTGTGCAGATTTAAATCCCAATTGACCGTTGTCATTTATTTCTCCCCCCATATCTTGTTCGAGAGCTACTGGAGGGGGGGCTGGGGTGTCTGAAAATGTGAAGCCATGGTTTGAGTGAGCACGACATGGCATTTGGATATTTTTGAACCCCCCCGACAGTTTTTGAAGCCATTAGGGGACCCACCCTCGAAAACCATTATGTGACATCATTCAAGAACATCCGATGGAACAATCACAAAGAAATGACATGGCAGGTGATGTATGGTTATTTGACAATTTCATCATTTGAAAAATATTTTCCAACTTTACTTTGTTTTTACACCAATAATAAAGTTCCACATGTTCCAAAGATTAATTTTGAGGAATCAAAAGGTTAAAGTTCATGGTTAAAGTTTTTAGTTAAAGAGAGTAAAGTGATACAAAGTGCGAGGAGGGTAGAAGCAAATATTCGACCTATCAAGCAGTCAAAGCTAACCAAAGGTAGTGTTTCTTCATCAGAAAGGAATATTCCTGGTATTCTAAAATAATGTTCATACTTTCTTTTAAATTATGAAGTTTTCTAATCCCACAAAGTTAGGTTGAGCCTTAACGATAGAAGAACAAGACCTAACCGACTGAGATGAAGACGTTTTTTATACTGTATTGTCTCATTTTTATTCATATGAAATTCACTAGTTTTCCTCTGGCTACTTTCGAGACCTTAAATATTTTTATCATGTTTAGGAATGTGATTTGGAGAAATTCATAGTTCCTCAAACTTACAATATTCCTAAATTTGTGTCTGGGTGTGCATCAAATTATGTACCCATTAAAAGGTTTGTGATATCGAGAAATGGGTTAGTTTTGTTTGTATAGATGCCCAATCAACTAATGAGATGTTAAAATTGGCAGAAGTACCCGAAAGTCAAATTATTAAAGAAGAAAACGTAGTTTCCAATTTTAAAGATTTAAGTTCTCAAAAAATGGATACTTTATTCCAATATTATTTGAAACAAGATGGTTTTTTTTTAAAACTCCTCTACTTATGAAACCAATTTTAAGTTCTCAAAAAATGGATACTTTATTCCAATATTATTTGAAACAAGATGGTTTTTTTTTAAAACTCCTCTACTTACGAAACCAATATTTTCCTTGAGATTTTAAGACAAGTCATAGTTATGATATGTTCAATTTTAGGTTATGTTCATGAAAATATTTTTAATGAACCTATTCTAGGGTTTATGTCTTTTATTTTCCCACCTACTCTTAAACCCTTAATCAAATTCAATTATGTTCAATATTTAGTTGATGTTATTCATTTCCAATTAACATAATTTGAGGTCAGTCGATATATTAGATGTCAGTCCTATTCTATATATTTGTTCTTATATTTTCAAGCCATCAAATTTCAATGTTTTTAGTTGAAAACAAAATATCAAATGGGTAATCCTTGCTCTATAATTCACTGGACTTCCTTGGTTAGGAAAATATTTCAAAATGCAGGATTTACTAAGTATATCAATCGGGTTATGGCTACTAATTACACTACTATTTATGAAAAAGTTCCTCCAAAAATGTTTCCAGAACTCAAGAAGCTTTTGCAACCAAGTCTAAATACTAAGGTGGGAGATTGGTATTTGTTCCAAAATCACACAAAGATCTGAATTTATGGTTTTTAAGTTCAACCCTTCTTGTAACCAACATTTTTGACAATGAGAATTTTTTCTATGGAATACATAAGAGAGAGACTAAAATATCATTATATTCATTTTTCTTCAAGGAAATAAAAGGTGACTTTTAAGTTAAAGAAATAAGTTGGACCTTTCATTGTTAATACCATATCAACATTGGAGGTAGTAGAGAAAATGCTACATGAAATGGGCTTTCAACAAGTGGAACTATAGAATTATGATCCACATGGAATAATTACTAAGAAAAGATTGGATCAAGCACTATTCCTTATGGCCATCATAGTAAACCAAAATTAGAAGAATTGGCGAATAAAAAAAACGAGAGCATGTTCAAGGAACTTTACAAAGCCAGATACATGATTTATCTCAACCATCTATAATTAAAACACCACAACAACATGAGAAGATCAATAAAAGAGCTTATTTTGAATCTTCTCAGATAATTTCAGATGTAGAAGAGGAAGTACAACCAAGCAAGAAACATAGAATGGAAGAACAATTAGGGGACAAAGGTAAGTCAATATTGAATATAGGCGAATCATAAAAAAGAGAGCTTGTTTTCTCAATTCAGTTTCTACAATCTTCAAATGTTGAAAGTTCAAAAGCTAAAGGAGAAAATGAAGCTTTTGCAGCCCAATCAAAAGAAAAAAATATTTTCTCTCAATTTTTAGAAGCGAAGAACAAAAATGTCAAAATGAAGAAGGATATATATACTCATATTTGGAATCTAAGACCTTCACAAAATAGGTTATTATCAACCCTAGATTATTAAAAGGGGAATTCAACATGGTTGTGTTAGAACCTAAAGCTCAGAATGTGAAGATATCAAAAGGGTACAAAGATGCTAGACTTTTAGTCAAGCTAGACAAAATAAATCTAGTTGACAAAATGGATCTACACAGACAAACTAGAGAGATTTTATGTAGAGATATAATGCAAACCTCTCTCGGTGTCATCAAATTAAATACTATGTTAGATAAGATTGAAAAACAGATAAAACAAGAGAAATTGACAAATAGAACTAAGCAAATGAGGATTGATGAGCTTGAGAAATGGATAGTTGAATTGGGAGCTAATCCCAAAGATACTAAGTCAATACATGATCTGATTAAAACTAAGGATAATGACATCTCGACATTAAATAAGAAGCTCAATATACCTAATATTGATCATGTTAAAACCCATGAAGTACAAGCAGTGCGAGAAGAGAAGGAACAAATTCTACATCAAAAGATTCAGATGAAAGATCACATGGATTTATGAACAACATATTGAAGTTTTGAAGAAAGAAAAAGTTGAACCTATAGGGAATGGACGTTATTTTTCTCAACCTTTAGTACCTACAAATTCCCTTGAAGAGTTATCCAAAACTCCATCATATTTAAATTTAAAGGAAGTAGAAGTTGAGAAGTTAAGTTGAGCAATTTATGTACAAAGTGATGAACTGGCTATTTTAAGAGAACAATTGGTTGATAAGGACCACATAAGGACAAGACAATTGAAAAATATCATAAGTTCAAGGCTAAATTTCAAAAAGATATACAACAACTACAAGTTAAGGTGTCTGGTAAACAATATTTGATTGAGGAAAAACATATTCTCTGGGATCAAATCATATTATAAATCACAAAAATGTGGGATTATTTTAAATTAATGGGAGAGGTATAAAATTTAGCATTTGAATTAGAGAACACTATTCAAAAGACATTTCAAGAATTAGGAAATAAACCCCAACTGGCCACTAAAATTATAAATATTTTTAATTCCAAGTCCAGAGCAGAATCAAGAATTCTTGGGGTAAAATTTCATACTTATTTAGTCCTGGAAACAAAAAAAATATTCACAAAGAGGAATTTAACCCATGAAATCTCAAAATAAGTACAATGTGGTTAGAATAAATGTTGAAATATTTATCAATAATTTCAATAATCTTGTACATATGGGACTCCCAACCTATTGGAGTAAAAAGGGAAATCTTCTTGCTTTAGTATCCTATAGGCATAGTTTATTTAAAGCTAGGGAGAATAATGATAAATTTCAAGATATGAGTGGAGCACTAAAGGGCCAAACCATAGTGGATATTTTAATGGATGATTTTTATATATTATGGCAGATTATGAATTGGTTTTCAACTACTCCAACTTATTATAAATGCATTGAATTGGATATCTCCTATTGGAGAATGCTTACAGTCAAATATCTTGTAGACAAAGATTAGAAGGATCTTGTTTAGTTTTCTCAAGAATGACTCATCAAAACAACTCTAAAGAAGAAGATCAATGAGAATCAACTTTTGGAAATGATTTTGTCAAATTTCTATTATTGTATAGTCAAAGACTATTTTGGAATGTCAAGCCTGAAAATAGTTCAAAGTAACCAATTTTGGTTATGATTGAATATTGTATAAAAGTTATCAAAAGCTCGAAGTAAACAAGCTTTTTCTCGAAGATAAAACACTGAAGAAGCTTAATCAAAGGATGCATTTATTCAAATCAATAACTTAAAATATTCATTATTTCAACTATATTAGTTTGTAAATATTTCATTTTATATTATCATGTTATTCATAAGCTCTCATATTCTATGTGTCAGAGTATTATTTGTTTCAAAGTTATATTATAAATAATAATTTGGTTTCAAAGTTATATTATAAATAATAATTTGGTACAACCACCATTGTTGTGAATTAATAAGGATATCTTAAATAAATTACAGATCTCAAAAAATGATATTGTAAGTATTAGTGTGATTTGTAATTCCTTGAATAATCCTTTATTTGAAATATTTACTGTTGATATTTTCTCAGATACATTTTGTTATTTCTAAATTCATCACTGAGACAACCATGCTGACATATTTCACATGCCTTAGCAAGCTCCCCCATTGTTAGTACCTGTGCTCAAGAAACTCCAGGTCTCATTCTCTTACACCCTCCTTATTTCATTTCACTTTAGAAATTACTTTCCTAGTCTAACTAGTACTTTTCTTCAATAGTAGTTAGACTTGTTTGTCTCCTCTCTCAACATAATTTGCTTGACATGCATCTTTGCTTCATGCTTTTTTTTTCTTTTTTTTTTTAGTTCTAATTTGTCTTATATATGCTTAAAATCATATTATGACCATTTCAACTTTGTTTTGTGTTGATTAGCGATGCATGTAGGTCGTCATGTGAAATTTTGGAATCATGACCTAACCTATGAAGAATTCCCTCAATATAATAGGGCATTAAATCATGCTAGATGTGCTTGTAGGCACCTTCCTTCCATGGTCGAGGTTTGTTAGGTTCAATTTCTAGTAGCATTCAATGTTCCTCTTGACCAAAGTGAGGATGAGGTGGTTATCTACCAGTTCCTTGGAGGTTTCCATAATGCAATTCATGTTACCTCTATCATGTGTGTGTTATAATATTCAAGAATAATGAGAGGGAGGGGATGGATTAATATAAAGTTATTTCAAAAAATTTAACCTTTAATCACTACATAAACATTAACCATTCATCATCACATAAACTCATACACATTGCACACACATTTTTATGTGGAAACCCAACTGGGAGAAAACCAAGGAAACTTTTCTTAAGTAGTTTCAATACTTTACAAGCACCAACTTGAAGGAAGCACCCACTCCCTAAGTTTTCCAGCACCTATTGGAAGGAGACACTAATCCCCTTGGAATATTTTAAATTACGATATCGAATCAAATCCACCTTCAAATACAATCCCAAAATCACTTCTTAAATCTGCATATAAAACTTCTCAGAACTGTACCTCAAATATGCAAACTTGTAAGATTCACCACGAGCTCAATTTTTTGTTTCTAATTATGAAACTTGGACATAAAGTATTAGGATTTGTTCTCCTTCTAGTGAAACCAGTGGAATTCAATTTGGACCTACCAAGCTTCATATATAATTGTTTTATCTTGAACACCTTTTTGGAACTAGTTTTTGGATTAGTCACAAACCCTAAATTACAACAAGTATAACTTCGTACCTATAATGAATCAAAATCTAAAACTTGTAACCAATATTCTTCTATATCTTCTTTGAAATTCCTCCAATTTTTGCTCCTTGAATCGTCCCCAAAAAACATTTATAGTGAAAATGGAAAGATGACTTGTTTTGAAGAAGAAAACCCTAGTTTTAAAAACCTCAATTTCCACTGAGTATAACTCCAAACCTGTAATGAGTCAAGACCTGAAATTCCTACCCAAGATTATTCAATATCTATTCTAAAACACCTCCAAGTTTCACTATCTGAATCATTCAAGAGAAAAAGTTATATCGAAAATTCCAAGATAACCTTCAAATAAAACCCTCGAACAAATCATCACAAGATTTCATCTTCCCTTGGAATTTTGCCCTTCTTCACTTCATCTTCCCTTGGAAATTCACTCCTCTAGGCTGAAATTTTCTCCTCTTTCTTGGCTAAGTCGAATTGGTGTGATAGAAATGCCAAATGAGGCTCCTTTTATTTATATGAGTCTTTATATGACTGATCTTAAGATCTTTTTACTTTACTTTAGGGGCTTCTTCTCTTGGATTTAGGGGCTTCTTCACTTGGATTTAGGGGATTCTTCTCCTTGCCTTAGGGGCCTCTTCTCTTGTTTTTATGGGCTTCTTCACTTGAATTTATGGGGTTCTTCACTTGATTTTTGGGCTTCTTGAAGGCTTCTTCAAGGCTCCATTTGTGTACAAATCAAAGTGGGCATATGGAAACAACCACATGTTATGTCATCCTGTGAGGGCCATGCTTAAAAGATACGCCGTAAAGGGACCAATTTGGATTTATATACACTTATTTCAAGCCTCTTCTAGGCTTCTTCAATTGGACACATTGTTGACGATTGCAAAATCGAATCGAGGATTTCGCCCGCAAAGTATTGCTAAAGCCTATTATTTAAACTATGCTAATGATATATAATACTAGTAGGTAGGACCCCCTTGTAGACCGGAGGATCAGAGATAGTCTTATCAAACATGTTATGCTATTGTTTCGATGTTGCTTACAGGGTTCTACATGATTGATGATGAAATATTGGTTTTTGTTTGTGACATAATGGCAGATGGATAATGCATTTTTGTGTTGGTTCTGTTTCTCTAAGCTCTAAATTCCATGTATGAATGACTTGTATTTACTGTTATTACATTTTCTATTGTCGCTATGAATCATTACTTGTTACACCTGCACAAGACACATGATTAGTAATAACAAGAGACCAGAGCAATATGGACTGAATCCGAGAAAAGGGAACTATGCTATACTATACTATACTATGTGCAAATGAGTTTAAAGAAATTAATATTAGTCCTAACTAGCAATGTTTGTGGCTATACAATTTGTATTAAGTTATATTGAGCGCATTTGATATATGCAATTGTATGGTTTTGGAAATGGTTAATATGGATTGGGTGGCGTAATTGGCAAGCAATGTGTGCAAGTTTCAATGCATGGATTAATGGTTTGGTTGGTTGTCGTGTACTATGAAATTGAATGAATGGATGATGGAAGCGACATGTAGTAAATTCACGTCACTCCATACTTCTCCCATTGGTCGTCACCCTAGCATGGTTATTGTTCATTTGTTTTTGCTGTTAAGCTCCGAGATTCAAGTGTGGAAGGAACTGCTCGACCAACTTGCATTTTTAAGGCTATTGGTTACATGTATGGTTCTTTTTGCCCATCCATGAATACGCTCTATGTATGAAATGAAAATTGGCTCGGTAATGTGTTGGTGTGTGTTTTCTTGAGGTTGGAAACTGTGTAAACATGTGGTGTTTTGTCTGGAATGATTGTGTGTGTTATTCATTGCAAATGGAAAAATCGATGGTTGAAGTTGCAATTTCATTGACTGTTCTGTGTGGTGGAAACCTTGATGGCTCTTTGTTGTCTTTATGGGTTTTTATTGGAGGGTTTCACTCTGTTTTGCCTTGCTGGCCACTTCCTCATTTTTTATGGTAACCACACTCGGTTGTATTTGTGCCATGGGGTTGTTGTGTATGTTTTGAACCACCTTTTGGTCACTACATATCTTGTTCACCTGGTCGTGGGCTTATTTTGTGTTATTTGAATTCACTCAGTTGGCTATGGGGTGGATATTATGCCAAGAAGCATGCTTTAGGGTTGTTGGTAGTACCTGGGCTCTGCATTTCTATCAACATTATTCCACTATTGGGAAAAAACATGAGGGTTATGAATCTGCACGTTCTTGGTATTGGTTGCTCTCCAGTAAGGAATCTCTGCTCCTCTACATCGTGGTCTACCCTACCTGGTGTTGAACTGCCACCCTATTCTACAAGGCTAAGGTTATGAGGCTTGTGGCTCCACCATGCTTGTCTCGAAGGTCTCTCACCTACTGTTGATATGGTCGACCTCTAGTCTCCCTGTGTTTGGTGACCGAGAGAACCCTTGATTATTTTTTTTCATTAGGTACAAAGCTCGATTTTGATAAACTAAAATAGTCGCACCCTATCGGGTATCTTGTTAACTTCCATAAGTTGGTTGAGTAGTATTGACAATGGCTTTGATTGTTGGATCGTCTCTGTTTGATCGGCTTGATTGGAGAGTTTTAATTGAAAATGTTAATGGGCACACAGTCGCTGCCTCCTTTTGTTATGACAGTTGAATCGATAACTCAAAATTGTTTAATTGGTTGATTGGAAGTAAGCGTAAATGTACAGGCACAAAAATGCCTCTTTTCGTTATGCATTGGTCTGTGTGTTCCTACGACGTGGTATAAATTGAAGTGGTGATTGTTGTGTGTTTAGTTTTCTCGATCGGGATTATTGCAATTTGAATAGTTGATAACTATGACCTGGGCTCTCTACTATGTATGATTTATGTAGACATCATGCATCGTTCTGTTTATTGCACCATCAGAGATGAGCACAGGGTTTTAGTAGTATGGTTTCATTGCAATTTAATTGTTAAATTGGTCAAAGGAATGGACTTGAGCATCTTTAAAAGAGTATGTTCAACTCAGAAAAGACCTGTGTCTATGTTTGATTTAAGAAATTAAATTATGGGCAGTGGTTGACGTTTTTATGTTGAACGGAGTTGAAGCAGTATGATTGTGTGTTCCTTTGGATTTTATTTTAAATATAAAAAGGAAGGAAATGAAAGGAAACATAATTCTTTTAACAAGATGTTTGAAAGGCATAGTGAATCTGAGTATTATTATACACTGTGTTGATTGAAATTTTTTAAAGAAATTGGATGTGAGGCAGTGAACAAGTTTTAACACACAGTAATTGTTTAATTGGCGTTGGATCATTTTCATTAAATACATAACTGTTTTATGGATTATTTAATTGATTTTACGAACAATATTCATTTTTTCCCCTACCATTATTTCACTTTTTCGCACATTACAATCCCCCTCGCCTTCCCATATTCACTATCCACTCCATTTTACTTAAATTCAATTATAATTAAGATAAATTATGTACTATGGAAGTTAAGGGATCGTAGAGATGACTTACAATGATATATTCTTTTGGTTTAAGATACAGTTGATTGTTTGATGTCTGTGAGCAGTAATTGTGATCTTTTCCCCCTCATTTTAACATTTTTCGCTCAATACCCCTCACATATCGCATAACCCTTGTTCACCCCCTGCTCATTGACAACTATTAAACGATTTGTATGGATTGGATTGCATGAGTCTGATATGTTACTGAGCCAAATTTTATTTCATATTTAAAAGAGGTGTCATGTATGGTTGTTAAAGAAACTATTTTCTAATAAATTATGCATACATGAATGAGTTTTTTCAGTAGAGGTAGCCATGGATGGGGTAACCAAGGAAGAGGAAATTGGAACAGGGGACCTAGAAGGCCAAGATTCTATATACACTTTGATGCAGGCTCACAAGAGTTAGACCAGCTATTTCAAGATGGATTTTTTAACTAGATTGGGCAAGGAGTGGTCCAACCTAGGCCTGAAAGGCCTCCCTTCCAAGCCCCACAGATCCCTAGTATCCCAATACCTCCTCATGTCTCACTGCAACCTAAAGTCCCTGAAAATGACGAATGGCAGGATATTGTCCACCCGATAGTCTCCCAACATCGTGGCTTGCCTAACTTATCTCTACCTGCTCCCCCACCTATTAATCAACTTGTCCAAGCTGCCCCTGTCCACTAACCAATTTGCTCTTCTCATGCAAGCAAAAGGTTAAAAACTGAGGCCCACCATGCTCTTGAAAAAGGAAAAGCCATTGCTGCCCCCTCCTCACCCTCAAATGACTTTGCTAAATCTGTGTCCTCTCGCATGCATTTGAGATATGATTTCTCTCATGTGATCAATGAGGTTAGGCCTAAAGGCTCCACATAGCCTAAGGCAAATTCAGAGAGATCAAAAGGTGACAACAACAACAAAGGAAAGATTGCCTCCTAGAGTGGCAAATATGAATTTTAAGTTTTTATTTGTTAATTATTGAGAATAGTTGACTTCTGAATTTTTGGATAGAACACTATTTTTTGGATATATGGGTAATATATTTTTGGAAATAATTTCAATTATCATTGATATAAATTGTCAAAATATGAAAGTGATGATGGGAGTCAGAAGGATGGATGTTTTGTTTGATTAACTAGTTGTGTTATGATTGCTAAAGAACTAAAGGGAGTCACAAGGGGTCCCACCTACTAGTTAATATTTATTTAAAACCCTTGTTATGATTTATTTACTTTTCCCCTTAACTAAAATGTTGGTTGAGTTTTAATTAAATTAACTAAAGAAGTAGTTCAACTACTTCAACCAATTCTAATTTGCTTAAAGGAAAAAGGAAAAGGAGGAACA
This sequence comes from Picea sitchensis, assembly GCA_010110895.2. Classification (NCBI taxonomy): domain Eukaryota; kingdom Viridiplantae; phylum Streptophyta; class Pinopsida; order Pinales; family Pinaceae; genus Picea; species Picea sitchensis. The sequence continues at coordinate 42,436 of SNQJ01S0029943.1, forward strand.
AGAGGAGAATAGAAGGAGAAGCATACTAAGGTTTGTTCTTTGAGTTTTGTTGAGATAATTCAGTTTTCATTCATTCCTTAATTCATTTGAAGCCTAATTCTTTTTTATGATAGCAGGGTCTTATTGTAGACAACAAGATTCATGGCTGAATTACATCATTCAAACACTTGTTTTTCATAGGTGTTGATCTATCTTTAATAGTATGTAGACTTGTCTGTTTGTGAATTAGATTTCATGACTGACAAAGGCTATTGTGTAGAGTCGAGTGGGAAACAATTTGTGGCAAGTTGATCCATATTTTAAAGTTCAGTTTTTTACTTTATGTCAGAAGTCCTTTTGTATGTTTCATCGAGGACATCTAAGATTGACTTTGGTCCAAAACTTCCTCAGGAAATTTTGTAAAGAGAACGATTCCTTTGATGAATTGGAATGAAATAAACGATTGCTTTATGTCTCATTTGTTTTTATTATTGATTTGGTGTCTTTACTTATGTCTCTATATTTATTTCAACATCTGTTATGTTCAGAAAATTACATAAATACTGAATTTTTCAGCAAGATTTTATTTATAAAAAACCAGCCTAAGCACTTGTAAACAATACTTGTGAATTAGGATACCAATTTTGATGGCTATAAACATAGGGTGATATTCTCGTCTATCTTGATTTATCCAAGCATGATCTGAAAATGTTTGAGTAAGATCATTTCATATATTTTCCTCGACATTTATTTGGCGACCATACTGGGGAGATCTTCAATATCTCTCTGGTTGATTTTTTATGCTTGATTATCATCGAATACATCTATTTTTCTGATATTGAGTATTTGACTGTTTTATTTCTTAATGATTGCACCTGTTGCAAGGCAGCCTAATATTGAGCCCGATCTCCAAGACCAGACCAACATTGCTTTGAATTTGTTTAACACCATTTTAGACACTGATAATACTTGGGCTAAGCTTAATCATTCATGGGCAACAATTGAACGAGACATTAGTGCCAAAGAACGTTGGGAAGCTAGATGTAGACAACCTAGAAATCAACAATAACACTCTTGTTTCTTCAGTTTTGACCTTCTTTTCATGTCCTTAGACCCTCTTGTTTCTAGGAGAAGGAGAGGCTTATCCCCTAAGCTTAATCCTATTGCTAAGATAGGAAGAAGGAACAATGTGTTATCTACTCAACAAAGTGCTCTAAGGAGAACCTTGTCCGATTCAACCAGTTCGTCTTTCTCTCCCTTACCTATCATCCACAAGATGGCATCTACTGGTGGCTCTGGTGGCACTAGAGGTGATTCATCCTCTCATTCTTTAGCTTCGTCAGTGATTGGTAGCTTATATAGCCACCATATCCATGTCCAATCTACCAAAAACCCCACCAAAGTCATTAAAAAGTATGGGCTTTTTCAATTGGAAGAAGATGCTACAACCACATCATGGCATGTTTCCTCTCCTCTTAACCTAGCACTTGCTACTCGTCCACTTCCTAAATTCAAAGAGCATATTCCTAGGTTTTTGGGAAATAACACTGTCACTATAAATGAACACCTGGTGGCATTTTCTAATGCTTGTCACAACATAGGAACCAATGACAATGATACTTGCATGCGCTTATTTGTCAATTCCTTGGAAGGAAAGGTTGTGGCCAATTTATTTGACCTTCCTCCTAAGATTTTGTCTACTTGGGAGGAGTTATTCTATTGGTTCAAATCCACCTATGGGCAACCTAAAAGCCTAGCCAAGTAGTTACGTGAGTACAATAACATCGCCTATAAGGATGGTGAGACCATCAAGTCCTTCAACTTGTGTTTCACTAAGTTATATAATCAAATACCTGAACTCATTCGACCTCAGAACCAAGCCGCTTTCATGCATTACTATAATGCATTACCTTCCCCCTATCGTCATAGGCTCAAAGAAAAAGCCATTGATAACCTCGGTTCCACTCTGCATATTTGTTTGGAGCAGGGATGATTTTAAGGATGGAAATTTATTTTAAAATGTAGAAACCTTTGTGAATATTACTTATCCTTCATATGCCAAATATAAATGTTTGGCGATATTTTTGTAAAAATATTCAAATTTCTAAGGATTTTATATAGTTTTTATAAAATTTTGGCAATTTTTAAGGTAAAATAATTTTATCCTATAGAATTTGGGTGAATCATTTTTAAAATAACGAATCTCGTTTTTGGAAAAACCATGGAAAATTAGCCCATGAGTGAAATTTAGCCCCTAAAATCATCCATGGTTTGGAGTATGAAGAACAACTTGAAAGAATAGGTCTTCCTCAGGGAGAATTGGTTAAACAAACAAACATGTCCACCCTCTTACAACTAGTACAAGATATGAATAATTGTATGATAGCATATGAGTGAAAGGGAAATGTATCCCCTCTCACCCCTGGAGCTTCATCCTCTTCCACACCCCCCTTTAGGAGTCCAATTGAAAATAATTTTCAGCCTAAAGCTATCATGCCTCGAATTTGGTGTAAATTTTACGAGGAACACCATGAGGAAACCACATGTGAGGTAAGTAAGAATGCTAAAGATAAGATCTTTGGTAAAAGACCAGAAACTACCATCGCTATCCTAGATTTTGCAGAGCCAGAATATGTCATGATCATCAATACTAGGAAAAAATCCTACACTCCCAAAGGCAAATATGATCCTCCCCAAAATTCTTCTAGCTCAAGCTCATCCTCACCATCTACTACTGTTCAGGTTCCTAAGGTTCCTGATAGTCAAGGAATTACCTCCCCTCTCCCCTCTTCCAAATACAATATTTTGAATCAGTTAGCCAACATCAAAGCAAATGCCACCCTTCTGGACATGGTTTTCGTCCCTGAACAACAGAGGCATCTAAAACAATTCATGGAAGGAAAAGATTATGTTGTAGTCAACCTCTTTGAAGAGGTAAATGAAGAGGATTCATCTGTAAATAAAGTAGGTGTACATAACTTTAGATACCCTATAAAAAAATCCCCCTTTTTATATTTCTGTAAAGATTATGGATAAAATCGCCCATTGTTGCCTCATTGATGGCGGTTCGGGCCCAAGTGTAATGTCAAAGATTATTATGGAAGAGATAGGTTTGTCTTCTACAAACGAAAATGCCAGAAGCATGCTCTCTTATAATAGTCTACAACAAATGACTATAGGTGAGATCAAAGACGTGACCTTAGTTTTGTGTGCACACCCTGAAATAAGGACAACCCTTAGAATTAAGGTAATTGATATGCCAGTAAGAAATTACTCAATCACATTGGGAAGAGATTGGAAAGATTTGATGGGTGGATACCTCTCACTTGATGGGACACACTTATCCGTTCCTCAGAATGGTAAAAATATTATAGTCCTTAGAGAGGGAAGGATTTCACCTTACATAGAGAGTGTCCCACAACCTAATGTGAACTATATCGAAGAGGACCTAGGGATGTATTCCATCTTTGCTGAGGAGGATAACATTCCCTTGGAACAAATTGATTTAGATGATGGTATGTGGCACATGCACTTTGATGGTTCATGCTCTAGTGAAGGTAATGGAGCTGGCATAATCCTATACTCGCTTGTGGGGAAAATTCTTAACTTTTCTTACAAGTTGAAGTTTGCTTGCACAAACAATGTCACTGAATTCAAAGCTTTATTATTAGGCATTGAAAATGCCTTTAATCTTGGTTGTGGTTACCTTTCAGGTTTTGGAGATTTTGAGCTTGTTGTGAAACTTGTACGTAAGATATACTCTCCTAGCAGCAAGTTGATGAAACGATACACCCAAATAGTTTGGGCACTTATCTTGAACCTATTATCTTTCAACATTACTCATGTTAAGAGGGAATTGAACTCAATGGCTGATCGGTTCGTTGTTTTTGCAACCTCCCCTAATCGACAACTTCTTCCACACAAACCTTATTGTACTTTTCAATCTTTATATCATCCATATATCCCTGAAAATATAGAATCTTAGCAGGTCTTCCCTAGCGATGAGAGCATCTGTGCTTTCATTCAAAATGAACCTTTTAAGCCCAAGGAAATTATATCCATAGAAGATAACAATATTCCAAAAGGCTTGACTCCTCTAGAGAGTTCATTTTCATCAAGTGATGTAGGCAATAAAGAGAAACACAAATAAGAGGAGTCGAAAAGGAAGGTGGGTTAAACCATCTCCTTGAACATTGGGACACTCGAGTCTCCAAAGAATGTTAAAATAGGTGCCCAATGTTCTGATGAAGAGAAAATGAATTTTTCCAAGCTGCTTGGTGAATTTAAAGATGTTTTTGCTTGGTCTTATGAGGATCTTCATGGTTTTGATCCTGCTCTCATACAACATTCCATTCCCATCAAGGAAGGCATAAAACCAATTAAGAAAAAACAAAGACCTATCAACCCTACACTGGAAGCAACTATTAGAAAGGAGTTGGAAAAACTCTTGAAAGATGGAATCATCTTTCCGGTCAAATAATCTGAGTGGGTTTCCAATTTGGTTCCTATTCGGAAAACAACTGGTCAGATCATATTATGCATTTATTTTCACGCAATAAATCGAGCTAGTATAAAAGATCACTTTCCTCTCCCTAACATGGAAATGATTTTGCAACAAGTTGCAGGGTCACACATGATGTCCTTACTTGACGGTTTTCTTGGTTACAATCAAATCAAGGTAAAAAGGGAAGATAAATATAAAACCACCTTTATTAACCATTGGGGCACCTTGACTTATGAACATATGCCTTCTGTCTTATCTGATGCAAGTGCCACTTTTGAAAGGCCTATGCAGGTAGCTTATGACAATCTGATCGATGTTATTATTCATATCTACCTTGATCATCTAATCATGTACTCTAAGGGACTATCAATTGTCTCGAAGTTTCAAAAACTATGGCTGGGTCCTTTCAAGATTTCTTTTGTTCTGGCTACAAACTCTTACATTTTAAAATATTTACAAGAGAGATAGTTTTCCTACAACACTAACGGTTCTCACTTAAAACGCTACGTGGAACCAACTTGAAAATTTCAACGTTGTTTGGTTTTCATGTATATTAGTAGTCTAGGTCTGTTTTCATTACAAATTTCATTTATGCTTTCCTTTTAATAGCTTTCATGCCGCTTTTTCAATTCTGTCATTTTATTTCTGTTGTTATAAATTTTGTAGTCCCATATCTATCACGAATTTTATTGCTTTTCATCTTTTTCATTTAATTTTGGTCAAGAATAAGATGTTGGATCAGTTCTTCCACAATGAAACTCCTGCAAAGTATTGTTAGTCAATAAAAATCAATCTTACATAGTTGTTACAATGTTCCCCCTAAAATCGTGATTGAATTTGTTATCTTCTTTCACTGTTGTCTTATAAAGAAATTGGTTATCTCCCGATAATGCATTTTTGTGTTGGTTCTATTTCTCTAAGCTCTAAATTCCATGTATGAATGACTTTTATTTACTATTATTACATTTTCTATTGTCGCCATGATTCATTACCTGTTACACCTACACAAGACACATGATTAGTAATAACAATAGATAAGAGCAATATGGACTAAATCCAAGAAAAGGGAACTATGCTATACTATACTATACTATGTGCAAATGAGTTTAAAGAAATTAATATTATTCCTAACTAGAAATGTTAGTGGCTATACGATTTGTATTAAGTTATATTGAGCGCATTTGATATATGAAATTGTATGGTTTTGGAAATGGTTAATATGGACTGGGTGGCGCAATTGGCAAGCAATGTGTGCAAGTTTCGATGCATGGATTAATGGCATGGATTAATGGTTTGGTTGGTTGTCATGTACTATGAAATTGAATGAATGGAGGATGGAAGCGATGTGCAGTAAATGCACGTCACTCCATACTTCTCCCACTGGCCGTCACCCTAGCATGGTTATTGTTCATTTGTTTTTGCTGTGGTTAAGATATGAGATTCAAGCATGGAAGGAACTGCTCAACCATGTCGCATTTTTAAGGCTATTGGTTACATGTATGGTTCTTTCTGCCCATCCATGAATACACTCTGTGCATGAAATGAACATTGGCTCGGTAATGTGTTGGTCTATGTTTTATTGTTGTTGGCAAATGTGTAAACGCGTGGTGTTTTCTCTAGAATGACTGTGTGTGCTATTCATTGCAAATGGAAAAATCGATGGTTGAAGTTGCGATTTCATTGGTTGTTCTGTGTCGTGGAAACCTTGATGACTCTTTGTTGTATTTATAGGTTTTTGTTGGAGGGTTTCACTCTGTTTGGCCTTGTTGGTCGCTTCCTCATTTTTTATGGTAACCACACCCGATTGTATTTGGTGCCATGGGGTTGCTGTGTATGTTTTGAACCACCTTTTGGCCACTGCATATCTTGTTCACATGGTCATGGACTTATTTTTCGTTATTGGCATTCGCTCAGTTGGTTATGGAGTGGATATTATGCCAAGAAGCATGCTTTAGGGTTTTTGGTATTACCTAAGCTCTTCATTTCTATCAACATTATTCAGTTATTTGGGGAAAACGTGAGGGTTATGACTCTGCGCATACTTGGTATTGGTTGCTCTCCAGTAAGGAATATTTGCTCCTCTACATCGTGTTCTACCCTACCAGGTGTTGAACTATCACCCTATTCTACAAGGCTAAGGTTATGAGGCTTGTGGCTCCATCGTGCTTGTCTCGAAGGTCTTTCACCTACTGTTGATATTGTCGACCTCCAATCTCCCTATGTTTGGTGACGGAGAGAACCCTAGATTATTTTTATTCATTAGTTGCAGAGACCAATTTTGATAAACTAAAACAGTCGCACGCTGTCAGGTATCTTGTTAACTGTCATAAGTTGGTTGAGTAGTATTGACAATGGATTTGATTGTTGGCTCGTCTTTGTTTGATCGGGTTGATTAGAGAGTTGTAATTGAAAATGTTAATGGGCACACAGTCACTGCCTCCTTTTGTTATGATAGTTGAATCGATGACTCAACATTGTTTAATTGGTTGATTGCAAGAAAGCGTAAATGTAAAGGCACAGAGATGCCTCTTTTCATTATGCGTTGGTCTGTGTGTTCCTACAGTGTGGTATAAATTGAAGTGGTGATTTTTGTGTGTTTAGTTTGCCCGATCAGGATTATTGCAATTTGAAGAGTTGATAAATGTGACCTAGGTTATCTACTGTGTATGATTTATATAGACATCGTGCATCATTTTGTTTATTGCACCATCAGAGATGAGCAGGTTTTAGTAGTATGGTTTCATTGCAATTTAATTGTTAAATTGGTCAAATAAATGGAATCGGGCATGTTTTAAAAGATTTTGCTCAACTCAGGAAAGACCTGTGTCTATGTTTGATTTGAGAAATTAAATTATGGGCAGTGGTTGATGTTTTTATGATGAACAGAGTTGAAGCAGTATGACTGTGTGTTCCTTTGGATTTTGTTTTAAATATAAAAAGGAAGGAAATGAAAGGAAAAATAATTCTTTTAACAAGATGTTTGAAAGGCATAGTGAATCTGAGTATGATTATACACTGTGTTGATTGAAATTTTTTAAAGAAATTGGATGTGAGTCAGTGAACAAGTTTTAACACATAGTAATTTTTTAATTGGTCACAATAATTGTTTAATTGGTATTGGATCATTTGCATTAAATACATAACTGTTTTACAGATTACTTAATTAATTTTACGAATAGTATTCATTGTTTTTCCCCTACCATTATTTCACTTTTTCGCACATTACAATCCCCCTCACCTTCCCATATTCACTATCCACTCCCTGTTCCTTAAATTCAATTATAGTTAAGATAAATTATGTACTATGACAGTTAAGGGATCACGAAGATGAATTATAGTGATATATTCTTTTGGTTTACGACACAGTTGATTGTTTGATGTCTGTGAGCAGTAATCATGATCGTTTCCCCCTCATTTTAACATTTTTCGCTCAATACAACCCCTCACATATCCCAGAACCCTTGTTCACCCCCTGCTCATTGACAACTATTAAACGATTTGTATGGATTGGATTGCATGAGTTTGATATGTTGTTGAGCCAAATTTTATTTCATATTTAAAAGAATTGTCATGTATGGTTGTTAAAGAAACTATTTGCTAATCAATTATTCATACATGAATGAGTTTTTTCAGCAGAGGTAGCCATGGCTGGGGTAACCGAGGAAGAGGAAATTGGAACAGGGGCCCTAGAAGGCCGATATTCTCTATACACTTTGATGCAGACTCGCAAGAGTTAGGCCAGCTATTTCAAGCTGAATTTTTTAAATGGATTGGGAAAGGAGTGGTCTAACCTAGGCCTGAAAGGCCTCCTTTCCGAGCCCCATAGGTCCCTGGTATCCCAGTGCCTCCTCATGTCTCACTACAACTTGAAGTCCCTGAAAATGATGGATGGCAGGATATTGTCCACCCAACAGTCTCCTAACGTCGTGGTTGGCCTAACGTATCTCTACCTGCTCCCCCACCTATTAATCAACTTTTCCAAGTTTCCCCTATCCACTCACCAATTCATTCTTCTCATGTAAGCAAAAGGTTACAAACCGAGGCCCACCATGCTATTGACAAAGGAAAATCCACTGCTACCCCCTCCTCACCCTCAAATGAATCTGCTAAATTCGTGTCCTTCCACATGCATTTGAGACATGATTGCTCTCATGTGATCAATGAGATTAGGCCTAAAGGCTCCACACAACCTAAGGAAAATTCAAAGAGATCAAAAGGTGAGACTAGCAATAAAGGAAATATTGCCTCCCAGAGTGGCAAATATGGATTTTAAGTTTTTATTTGTTAATTATTGAGAATAGTTGACTTCTGAAGTTTTGGACAACACACTATTTTTTGGATATATGGGTAATATATTTTTGGAAATAATTTCAATTATCATTGATATAAATTGTCAAAATATGAAAGTGATGATGGGAGTCACAAGGAGGGATGTTTTGTTTGATTAACTAGTTGTGTTATGATTGTTAAAGAACTAAAGGGAGTCACAAGGGGTCCCACCTACTAGTTATTATTTATTTAAAACCCTTATTATAATTTATTTACTTGTCCCCCTTAACTAAAAATTTGGTTGAGTTTTAGTTAACTTAACTAAAGAAGTAGGTCAACTACTTCAACCAATTCTAATTTTCTTAAAGGAAAAAGGAAAAGGAGGAACAAGAGGAGAATAGAAGGAGAAGCATACCAAGGTTTGCTCTTTGAGTTTTGTTGAGATAATTCAGTTTTCATTCATTCCTTAATTCATTCAAAGCCTAATTCTTTTTTATGATAGCAGGGTATTTTTGTAGACAACAAGATTCAAGGTTGAATTACATCATTCAGACACTTGTTTTTCAGAGGTGTTGATATATCTTTGATAGTTTGCGTAGACTTGTTTGTTTGTGAATTAGATTTCATAACTGGCAAAGGCTATTGTGCAGAGTCGAGTGGGAAACAATCTGTGGAAAGATGATCCAACTTTATATCTTATTCCTTTCACAATGGAAAAAATTGGAGGAATCAACTTGTAGGGCCATTTTAGTGGTAGGCCCAAGTTTGGAAAATCAGGGTTTGGAACCTTCTGGGGCCATTTTGAGGAATCAAATGACATTTTTTGGGGTTAAAACTTTCCCTACATATATATGACAATGTGAGGTTATTATACACATCGACAACTTTCCAACGGTGCAAAATTCACGTCAATCAAAGATCGTATACACAAGCTATGCCTCCTGCAAGTTGACCTATCATGTTGACCACCATGGTATGAGAGGATGCCACGCTAGCCCTCGTTACTCATGCATATGGGGATAGCCATGTGATGGACTTAAAGAATATTCTAGAAGGTTATAAACCCTACCACAATTGAGGGTTGAGGAAGTCAAAAACCTATCCTTGTATGGCTATTTGGGTATGTTAGATACCAAGCTGCTAGGAGGAGTAGGGATTCCATTCTTTTGCATTGTATCATGTTCCATAGCTGAGAAAAACATCTAAGAGTGGTATTTTATGAGCATAACAGAGGAGGAGAGATTTTGTAGCAGCCATACAAGCCATATTTTAAAGGAAACTCCATAGAGAGTGTCTCTTGCTTTGTACTTGCATCATTTATATACGAGAGAAAAGAGAGCAGAGAAGCCTCACCTTCTAGCTGGGTTTTCTTCCGTATTGGGTTTCCCAAGTCATATCTTGTGTTTATTTTTGGATGGAGTGATTGTATTTTATTGTTCTCTATTTTCAACATTTTATCTATTTCACGCATAAGCATAAAATCAGTAACTAAATATTTTGGAGATCTAAAGGAAAAATAACCTTAATAGTAAATATTTTCAGTATTTTATTAGATCTGTTGTGACAAACTGTTCCGATGAAATATCCACGACATTTTAGAGATCATTGAAAATGAATAGCATGGGAAGGATCTTGATCAGGTGGAAGACCCTTAGGCATATATCCAAATACCTTGGAATGATTGTTTATAACTTTATGGAGATCCATTGGAGAAAATGATATAGATGTTTGAACATCTAGTGAGCACAATTGTGCAATTATACCATGGTGTCCCTTTTTGAGTAATTTTTTCATGATGTTAGAGCTTATCACTTTAGAGGGTTTCCCTTGGATATCTCTAAGATCAAATTCCTTTCCTTATGAGGAAAATATCATGAAAAGATATTGAAAATTAGGGGCCATAGTTCCCAATGATTGTAACCATTGGACCCCTAATACAACATCACCACCACCCGTTTGGATGGAAATCATGGGACTATCCAATAAATCTTCCCCCATGTTGGAAATATTGAGAGGGGGGGTGAATCAATATTACCTTTTTAAACAATTAGTAATTAATTTGTGTTGGAAGCAGGCCCAATCAGAAAGAAAGGCTATTTTGAGAAGAAAGGCATGTAAGAGGAAAGAGACAGTTGGAAGGAAAAGCAGCATGCGCGCATGCATGGAAGACCTAACGACGCTAGGTTTAGGGTTTTTGTAATACATTGTAATGGTTGGTGAGTTGAATATATAAATATAGGGGGACTAGAGAGACACATAGAGAGAAGAGAGGGAGAGAGACACATAGATGAGAGAGAGACACACACATAGAGGAGAGGGAGAGAGACACAGGACAAGAGAGAGAGACATAGAGGAAGACTATTGTAAGATATCTACGAATCATTAAGCTGGTGAGCGAAGGAAGGAGGGAGTGACTCGATCACGAGGGTTAGATCACAGGCATAGGAGCCTGGTGCGATCTAGTCAGCCTCACAGGGATCAAGGAGCCTACTGAGGAGAGTGAGAACCAAGAATGTAAACATGCATGACGTGATATCTTTCTAAACCATAATAAAATCTCGAGAGCCAGATATTTGTGGACGTATCTCAGGAGGGGGTGAACCATGGTAACACTGTGTTGTGGGATTGAATGAATGTGTCTTTGTGTCTGATTAGTTGATGAATGTTGAATGAATGAAGTGATTAAGTAGATTTGGTATTTTACATGCATGCATAAAATAAAGGTTATAACAGGATGTTAAATGAACTAAATAAGGGTTACAATGTACAAGCACAGATCTCTCTCAATATCAGGTTGCAAACACTTGAGTATTGCAGCCACCCATAGAGCTATCTCGGGTGAGACTGTGCAGTGCACTCTGTGTACTTCATTGCCTTTTGGGTGACCAAAGGGGTCGATAGTCTTTAAGGGATTTTGTTGGGAAGCTTATTGGTTATGAACCGGGGTCAATATGTAATGGTAAATAGATAAAAGGGAATAGGAAAACCAACAAATGGTTTTGTTTTCGGCTCATTGAAAGGCAAGGGGATTGAGCATATGAGATATGCGGAAGATGTGTCAAAAGAAGATTGGATTGGAAGATAAGAAGGTGAAATAATGCAAAGCTAAAAGGGGATGTTGAGACCATGGAATCCCACAAAGGTAAAGATCGAAAGTTGGTTGAAGACAAAGGAGCTAGAGTTTGCACATAAAGATAACAAAATTCTGAAGTTAACACCATGCAAGTATCTGGACAAGTACGTATTCACCGACTTGCATGAAGTATTTTTCTGTGATTTCCCACACATATTGCAGGACTGGATAAAAACATTGAAATACAATCATCCAACGAATTAGATCAGACAACTAGAGTGGAATCCCAAAGAGATCGCGCAGCTACAACGCATTGATAATAAATTCACGCGCGTAGTAGATTTTTGGTTAGACAACATTATTGTCGGATTTATCACAGAGTTTGCAGTAGATATAGGAAAGTCATACAACGCAACTGAACAAGAATTCTTGAAGGGACCTCGAGGCAGATATCTCAGATCATTATATACTTCCATTAAGAGATTTCTACATAACAAGGGTGTAATGACAATGGAGTCAGATAGATAATCTTCCCTGTGTGCATGGGGGAAGGGGGGAAGCACTGACAGGAAAAGAAGAAATGGAAGGAGAAGGGGATAAAGGAAAGAAGGAGGAGGTCTTGGACCCAATCATGATGGACGACGACTAGATCAAGCAGATCATGGTGACATCTGGAAAGACGCGCAATGGAGTACCCTACCAATACAAGGTGAACACCAAGAAGAGAGTCGTAGCCGCGAGGGAAGGCTTGGAAAGTGATGAAGAGGAGGTAGAGGATCTCTAGGTTGTGGAGCAGGTTAAAGAAATCTTGTGCATGACATATGAGAGGAAGACGAGAGGTCCAAGAGCGGGAATAGAAGGTAGTAATCATATCCATATTAATGTCAGTGTGGAACCCATAACCCCATGTGCGACTAACACACCAAGAAGAACACCACCATTTAGACAATAGAATTTCGGAAGAAGGAAGACATCGAGAAGTAGATCTACACAAGGAAAAAAAATTGGGGGAGCTAGTTCAGGAAGAATTAGTCAAGTATCTGCATTGCGCGGAGGTAGTAGTTCAACATTCAGGATGGCAGGACACGATCCCACTATCAGGTTACCAGAATTCAAAGGAGAAGCGTCGGAGGACCCCGAAGAAGCACCTGTTTATCTGTGAAATAATTGGGAAGAGAAATAGATCACAAACGAGGACACTAAACTTGCACAGTTAGCTATCACATTAATAGGTCACGCACTACATTGGTATATGAGTTTAGCCACAAATAATCCGCCAGGGACAACCAGAATGATTGAAGATATCAATAAGTTGTTGATAAATGAATTCCATAATCCTAGTTCAGAGGATCAATACATGAACATGATGATAGAGATTAGACAGAAACCAGGATAATCTGTATGGGAGATTGACTAGAGATTCAAGTGATTGAAAGAAAATATGAAATATGTTATGACATATATGCAACAGAGGCATTTGTTCGTCAACTCACTATTACCACACTTGAAATATCCACTGCAACAACAAAAGTTTCAGACGCAGGTAGAGGCTCTGCAGGCAACCCTGCAACTAGAAGAAAACCAATATCAGAAGACGAATCCATCCATCCAGGATCTGAAGGAGGATCTGAAGAACGTAACGTTCCATCTAAACCAGAACAAAAGTAAGGAAAAAAGAGAATTTGTTTGGTGTACCACATGTAGGACAGAAGGACAACATAAGAACAAATGTCCAACATTCGTGCAGTACATGGAAATAGGAATGCCAAATCTGTTACCAACAAGAGGACTATGGTACAAAATATGTAAGAAACAGGGCCACGATCCATATCACTGCCCAATGATGTAGAAGTACCAGACAGTCCCAAAGATTTTGTATTGCAACTTTTGCAAGGCAGTATGCCATGGTGACAAAGACTGTAGAACTATGGAGTTGATGAGAAAGAGGACATCACATGCATACAGGGTGTAGGCATAAATGATGATCGGGAAAGTTGCACCTCAATTTAACCAAGTACCAGCCCCATACAACATTGCACAACAACAGTATAATATTGCGCAACAACCATATAGCACAGCGCAACCACACTACAATATCACACAGTACAACCAGGTGCCTCAGTATAACGCGTTGTGAGGGGATAGAGTTGGCTACAGAGGCGTAGGAAGAGAAAGATGAGGCTTTGGAAGAGGTAGAGGACCAGTGGTATGTCACAACTATCAACTACCAGGACACTATGCAAGAGAATTTCCACTTCCACCAGTGACCTGTATGTATTGTTGCGCATTGGATCATGACACAGAAGAGTGTCCTACACTACTAGGAAAGATCCAAGAAAAGAGGAATCATAACAATTAGAATATTTAGTGGATTTCAGCAAAAGCGAGGGATGAAGGAAGAAACATCAACATAGTTACACACGGAGGAGCTAAAACAAGAAACGATGAAGTATGACAAGAGCCAGTACAACACCAATGGGTGAAGAAGAATGTTGAACCAAGGAAGAAGTTTGACGCACAGAACGGGAAGGAGATATTTAAGAAAGCCAAACATTGTGTCGATCTCAACCGCGCTTCACACTAAGGAAGTACTAGAGTACAAGATGCCTCCATCGTTGGATCACACCAAAGAAATGCAACCCTTGGGACAAGTAAGTACGATCAAAGGATTTTTTCAATCATGTGTAAAATTACTAAATGATCCATCCTCTATCAAAATATTACAAAATATGCTAGAAAGATGTAGCGTAGAAATAGAAGGAAAGCTAGAACAAAAAACAGACAATCACCTACATATAAGGGGGAGAACGAGTAGGGATTTCGAGCTGAACACCAACATTGGAGATTTCAACATGGGAGATATCATACTTGATTTAGGATCCGAAGTCAATGCATTACCCAAGAAAACATGGCAATGTATGGGAGAGCCCACATTAGGATATTCATTGGTTCAGCTGAAACCAGCAAATCAACACAGAGTTTTACCAATTGGAAGACTAAAAAGGAGTGTCAGTAGACCTGGATGGAGTTCACACTAAAGTTGACTTCGAAGTAATAGAGATAGTGGATGGCATAACACCTTACCCAACATTGCTTGGTTTGGATTGGGAATTTTATAACCAAGCCATAATCAACTTAAAGACGCAAAAAATGACCTTCGAGTCAAGAGAAGATAGGTTCATCACGCCATTAGACCCATCGGAAGGGGAAAGGTTCGTAGAGCCTACTTTCTTGGACCTGGACAAAATTAGCCAGTTGTACAGAACACTTACATGAGATGAGGATTACGTAAACCCAACTGCATATGGGATACTCAGTTGGCCGA
The DNA here is from genome assembly GCA_010110895.2 of Picea sitchensis. Classification (NCBI taxonomy): domain Eukaryota; kingdom Viridiplantae; phylum Streptophyta; class Pinopsida; order Pinales; family Pinaceae; genus Picea; species Picea sitchensis. The sequence continues at coordinate 57,586 of SNQJ01S0029943.1, forward strand.
GCATCACCTCATGTGCGTCAGACTTAGATATAGGTTTAGAGAATTGGAAACAGAGGCTACATGAAGTTTCCACAAGAAGATGCGCAATAATAGACCGCGCAGTAAGATGGGTAGGTACGGAGATAAGGGAACCACCCAGTTTCCATGGGGTGAACGACCTAGAAGCATTCTTAACACGCTACGAAGATGAAGTGTTAGAAAATTAGAGACTCTTAGCACTAGATATAGCACTCAAGGCCACACCTGCAAGATGGTGGGGCACACACAAAGAAACAATCAAGGATTGGTACCAATGTAAGTGGTTACTTCGCATTAGGTTTGGCGTAGAACAAAAAAGCAACCAATGGAAAAAATGTGATGGACATGGGGCACCAGCGAGACACTTGGAGAAGTGCAGAGCGCTGTGGAAAATGACACCACCAAAGGAATGTCCTCATCATTTCATCCACACATTAAAGGGAATTCCAGCAAACTGGTATACAGACCAGGAACTGTGCAAAGGAACTACGAGATGGACAATACTACAACATAACTTTACAGTCACTTTCTCATTTGAGCATGAGAACCCCAACATAGATGCAACACTTAAACAAATAAGAGGGGTGATATTCATTAAGGAACCAGAAGTTGAAATCATAACAGAAGAACAACAACAAAACAAACACACAGTGAAAGAACTATTGTCATGCTACCATGTGCAGGAAGAAGTACCAAATGAAGAGGAATCGCGTGATATTCAGATTGAGGAAGTTGAAGGTGAAAGAGAAGTGGAAGGTCCACTTCTAGAATCAGAAGTAATTGTTGCACCGATCAAGGTGAAGAAAGTCAACATTGGGATAGTTGAAAATCCCAAAATCGCCAACATCGGAGACTACCGGGATGAGAAAACAGTGGAAAGCATAACAAAGTTACTGCGCGAGTACAACGACCTGTTCCCAACAACGTTCATAAAAATGAAGGGCATAATAGGAGAGCTAGGTGAAATGAATATACCACACAGAGTTGAGGTAAGACCGATCAGACAACGACCATACATACTAAATCCGATATATAAGAAAAAATTCAAAGCTGAGATCGATAGGATGTTGGAGGCTGGAATCATAGAACCCGTAGAAGAATCAAAATGGATAATCTTGATGGTAGTTCGGGAGAAAAAACAAGGGGGGATAAGAATATGTGTTGACTTGAGGAAGTTGAATGATGCGTTCCTACATGACCTCTTCCCCACACCCTTCATAGATGAGGTGTTGGAGAACGTAGGAGGACAAGAAGCTTGTTCATTCACCGACGAATTTTCAGGATACCATCAGATCAAGATAGCACCGGAAGACAGATACAAGACCACTTTTGCTACAGAATGGGGATCCTTCCAGTACATAGTCATGTCGTTTGGACTGAAGAATGCACCAACAATATTATCCAGAGTAGTCATATCTGCATTTAAAGAATTTATCCACCAGTTTCTAGAGGTATACTTGGACGATTGGATAGTCTATAGTCTATTGAAAGACCATGTAGAGGTATTGTGGCTAATGTTAGAAATATGTAGACAGTGCCAGATATTATTAAACATCAAGAAGTGCATCTTCAAAACACCTTTTGGGATACTATTGGGCCATATAGTATGCAAGCAAGGTTTGCTAGTAGATCCTGCCAAGATCATAGTAATTGTTAATCTGCCACCACCAAAAACAGTCTGTCAATTGAGAGAGACATTGGGACACACTGGATACTACTGGAAATTTATAAAAGGGTACGTGCAGATCACTGTGCCAATGGATAAACTGCTAAGGAAAGAGACAAAGTTCTATTGGAATAAGGATTGTCAACACGGTCTAGATACGACGAAAGCGAAGATGGTAGCCACACCAATACTAGTATTCCCAGATTGGGAGAAGACATTCCACGTACATGTAGATGCATCAGACATAACACTTGGAGCCATTCTGGCACAACCAGGAGCAGCAGAATTGGATCATCCTGTAACACTTGCTAGCAGAAAACTGTCAGAATCGGAGCAGAACTACAACACTACAGAGAGGGAAGGCCTAGCTATGGTCTATGTGCTCCAAAAATTCAGACATTACTTACTGGGAAAACATTTCAAGATGTTCACAGACCATTCAATGCTCAAATACCTAGTCAACAAGCCAATGTTGGGGGGGAGAATTTGCAGATGGCTATTGGTGTTTCAAGAATTTGATTTTTAAATAATAGTTAAGCCAAGGAAGTTGAATGCAGGACCAAATCATCTATTGAGGATCGCGAATGGAGATGAACCTACAAATCTAGAGGACAACTTTTCGGACACACAGTTATTTTCAATCCAGATCGTCGATGAATACTTCGCAGACATTATCCAGTACTTGAGTACAGGGACTGTTCCATAGGAAAATAACATCGTGCAAAATAAAAACCTGGTAGTTTGGGCTGCAGACTATCAGTTGATTGCAAGACACTTATACAAAATGGGTGCAGATAGCATCTTGAGAAGATGTGTGCTAGAGCATGAAAGACCTGGAATTTTAGTAGAATCCCATGAGGGAATAACAGGAGGGAATTATGCAGGCAAAGATATTGCGCAGAAGGTATTGAGTGCAGGACTATGGTGGCAAATTGTTCACAGAGACTCAAAGGATTACTGCCAGAAATGTGATCTATGTCAGAGGGTTGGTAAACCGAATAGAAGGGACGAGATGCCCCTATGACCACATGTAACTTTGCTTGTATTTGACAAATGCGCAATAAATTTTGTGGGACCAATTAACCCACCATCAAAAAGGACAAGAGCGAGGTACATTATCACCATGACATAATACTTGACAAGATGAGCAGAAGCAACACCAGTCAAAGATTGCAGTGCAGAGACAACACCATAATTCATGTTCGAACAAGTGACCACTAGATTTGGTTGCCCCATGATTTTGATGAGTGACCAAGGCACTCACTTCATTAACATTACTATTAAGTCTATGACTGAGGAATTTGAAGTTCATCATCAAAAGAGTACACCATATCATCCTCAAGAAAATGGAGCAGTGGAAGCCTTTAACAAGATTCTTGAAAATGCATTGACGAAGATCTGTAACGTTAATAGGGATGATTGGAACCTAAAGATACCAACAATATTGTAGGCATACAATACCACATGCAAGAATTTGACCGGACAAACTCCATTCAGATTGGTATATGGACAAGACGTAGTGGTGCCACTGGAATTTTTGGTACCCAATCTGCATGTAGCAGGGATTACGAACATGACAGAATGAGGCACAGTACAAGATAGGTTGAATCAACTGATGATCATGGAGGGATATAGGATTCTAGCAGGGTTTCACCAAGAATTCCAGAAAGTAAGGGACAAAGATTAGCATGACATACATATCAAGAGGAAAAATTTCAAGGAAGGAGACTTAGTTTTGATGTATGACACTAAATCCCTTCAGCATCCAGGAAAACTTAGAATGGATTGGTTAGGACCATACAAAGTAAAAATTGTTACAGATGGGGGAGTTGTATAGTTGAGGGATTTAGGAGGTGCAGAACTCATAGGGATGATCAATGGAAGCTGACTGAAGTTGTATAGGGACAGTCGACCCCTTAGCACTTAAAAAAAAAAGAGAACAATAGAGGTATAGTGCACCGAAAATAAAATGAGTGCGCACACTCAACAATGTTATCCTGACGGACACAAGGCCAACGATCACTACAAATCAGAAACAATGAGAAAGACGGATATGGGAAAAGAAGATCCAACTCACAGTGGCTATCAGAATTGAATGCCATAAACGATTGATGGGACGCCACATTAATTGCGCCAACTGGCGATGGCAAGGGAAATCAATGGCAAGTACGTGGGAAATGATGGTTCAATTAAAATGCAATCATAGTAACGTCTCCGACAGGCTTCACATGGCTCTAATACAAAGCAAGCATGCAAGAGTGGAAAGGTTATTGTGAAATCAGGAAAGGCACAGAGCAATAGAGCATACGAAGCAAAGCGTTAAGGTTTCATAGGTTGCAAAGGTCACTAAGCTCGACGAACAACAACCTTACCACCATGGCACCACCCAAATAGGGATAACCGAGCTAGACTTCTAGATGACCTCGAAGCAGCGCTGGAGCACCACTACAGCCACAAGGATGCGAACAACAACCACCTCAGCCTCCAGAAATCGTCAACATGGACGAAATACCATCGCCTAATATGACACGAGGAAGCCCCACACCCATTGTGGAGGAAACCCAATAGACAACACCAGTGGACATGGACATGGATGTACAAGAAGGAGGACAAGAAAAAAAAGTGTACGATGTAGGAAACCAAGTGCACCCCAAAAAACCTGAAGAAAGCCCCGAGAGCCAATGGGATGACCCCAAACCAAGCAGAAATGGTCTTGTATAAAAGGTCACAGACAACCACACCAAAACAACCATAGGAGGGAATAGTGGAAGATGTCATCGATCGATGAGAGGAGTATGCATAAGAGAGAACAATGGAGGCTGGAACCTCGATTCAACCACTGCAACAAAAGGGAAAGCATGTGGTACCAAGGTCACTGTGCAGGCAATCCACCACAACCATTGTATTTCCACGCATTCTGGAAGGGGTACGAATAATAGAAAATATGTTAGGCCACATGGAGAAATTTAGGTACTAAGACCATGATGTGATAGACATAGAAAAGTTCCCAGATGTTTCCAAGAAATTCTACCTACAGAATTTGGGTATAGGACCCTTTGGCGAACCAATTAATCAACTAGTCCAGTGGGCAGCGGAACTGGCCAAAAATGAGATTCTAGGCCTGTTGGACATACCACACTTTGGGAGGGGCTAGTATGCAAAAAAATGCATCAAGCATCTGATGGAAGTCACCCATGGCAGATACCTGTGGCTGGAACAACTCGTCTCAATAGACGTAGAGCTCATCACATACATCACATGGTTGCCATCACGGGGTGAGGATCTTGCACAGTTGCTTGAGGAAAAAATGAAGGAGAAAGCACTGGATAAGGAAATGAAGAAGAAATATGGTACTGAACGGGGGTCGGGTGGAATCATCATCAAGCGTATTAGTGACGTCATGACAAGAATGGCCACAAAAATTATGGTATTCAAATTACTTAGGAAATGCCACAAGGAGTAAGTCTCGATCAGGGTTGTCGTAGCTGCAACACAGTGTGCAGAGGGCACCAAACTCAGTTGGGCCCCTTATTTGTTGAATTTGTTCTTAGACGACTCTAAGGACGCACAGGATCTGGGGAAATAATTTCATTATTCATGGCTACTCATATTGATAGCCTTGATCATATGGAAGGAGCCTAAATATTCATTCTTTGCCACTAGACCCAATCCCTTCCACGAAGCACGATACTTATCATTGGGGTCCGCTTTGGGCCCCAAGAACATAAAGATGAATGCAACCATATTTGAAGGATATCTCAGTGACCTACAGGACAACATCGCCAACACTTGGAGGGTGACACCAGAAGAAATCACACAGTATCAGGTTATAGCCAACTTCAAATCCACTAGACATGCAATGTGGATCCAGGAGCGGAAAGATCCCGATAATCAATGGCTACAACTGCGCTACTGTATCAAGGAGGTGGACATAGAGATGGCCATTAAGGATTGGGATGAAAACTGGAGGATTCTAGTCCTCAATCGAGAAATACCCGTAAAAATACAGGAGGAGGAGGTAAGACAGGAACAAACACATTCCGAAGAGATAATAATTCCCAAGAGACCAAGGATAGGTCAAAGCAAGGCACAACAGAAAAAAGGGGGGACATCCAAGACAGACACCCAGGTAAGGAATAATAATGACACACAGGTGCCACAAGTACAATAGAAACAGGTTGAGACAACACAGGGAACTACATCAAGTGCTACTCCACAGGAGCAAGGCTAGACTGAGAGGCCATCCATCCAGACGGGGGGTGCGTGCAAGAAGGAGAAGGAACACAAAACGCCCCCAGAATACAAGATCATCGAGGATGATGCAGACATGGTGGCCCAAATGATCTAGGATAGCACAGTCAAGGATTTCAATAATGTTGCGCGCCAAAGGGATAGAATTGAGGAAGAGTTGGCAACATACGACAACTCCTCAAACAACTCAGAGAAGCACATGAAACTGGCAACAACGAAGGATCAATCCCATCAACATCTCAGATAGGAGGCGAAGCTGGATCAAGCAACTAGGATAGGATCCAGATGACAGAACATTCGAGCTCGACATTTCAAGTCACAGCTAGCATGTTGTGCATGGAGGAAATCGTTGGGCAGACACCCCTAAAGGACTTGGCTCAAATACAGTTGGTATTGACGCGGATACCAACCAAGGACTTGTATAAACTACAAGTCAGTGTCACACCGGAGGTACAGTTTCACGCATGCATAGATGCAACAAAATTGCAACACACAAAGGACAATCGAGACGAGTTGGAATTGGTACTAAAGCAGGATAATATCGAGACCAAAGATGAGAAAGACTGCATGGATAGACTGGAGAAGAAATTGGCCATAGCCTATGAGAAAATCCCAAAGAGTGCACAAATGGCTGAACTCATGGTGACATAGAAGATTGATCAGATTGTGAAGACAACTGTTCAATACAAAGAGGAGATTGAGCACCTTCGGGATCAGCTCACACCTACCAATCCACCAGAGGTGAAGAAGCAGAGGAAGCAAGAGGAAAAACACAGATAAAGGAGATAGAAAGACAAGTCCACGTAGTGGCTGACTTATTTGAGAAAGCAACACAACTCTGGATGAAGTTGGAAGAGGATCAGTAGGTCCAGCAGTGGAACCATGAAGGAGAAAGGATAAGCGCAACTATCTAGGACCTCAAGTAGAGGCAGAAGACAATGCCAATCACGGAGTGCGTCAAAGGAGCGCATGATATGACGAAACTACAGGTATAAATCATAGCTATACATACATAGAAAAAGGAGCGTCAAGATCAAATGGAACCTCTCCAGGAGAGGGAAACATAGGTCATTTAGGCGAAGGAAGAAAAAATGAATATGGCACAAACTTAGGTTGAGTGCGCAAGGATAGTTAATGATGAGATTGCAGTGCAGGTATTGGACGCACTTAAGGAGAAGATCGTGCAGGCCCAAACGCAAGCAATGGATCTCACGGAGAATTTCCAAGAAATCGCAAGAGAGATTGGCGAAGCACACCATGGCTAGGTGGCTCGGGACGAGCCACATGTCAGTGTTGGGGGCATGTTGGAAGCAGGTCGAATCAGAAAGAAAGGATATTTTGGGAAGAAAGGCATGCAAGAGGAAAGAGGCAATTGGAAGGAAAAGAAGTACGCACGCATGCATGGAAGACCTAATGACGCTAGGGTTAGGGTTTTTGTAATACATTGTAATGGATGGGTGAGCTGAATATATAAATAAAGGGGGACTAGAGACACACATAGAGAGAGGAGAGGGAGAGAGACACAAAGAGAGAGGAGAGGGAGAGAGAAATAGGACATGAGAGAGAGACAGAGGGATGAGACATAGAGGAAGAGTACTATAATATCTGTATGAATCATTAAGCTGTTGAGCAAAGGAAGGAGGGAGTGACTCAATCTTGAGGGTTAGATTGTAGGATGAGGATCTTGGTGCGATCTAGTTAGCCTTGCACGGATCGAGGATCATGATGAGGAGAGTGAGAACCAAGGATGTAAACACGTGCGACATGATATACTTCTAAACCATAATAAAATCCTAAGAGCCAGATCTTTGTGGACGTAGCCTATGGAGGGGGTGAACCACGATAACATTTTGTTGTGGGATTGAATGAATGTGTATTTGTGTCTGATTAGTTGATGAATGTTGAATGAATGAAGTGATTAAGTAGATTGTGTATTTTACATGCATGCATAAAATAAAGGTTATAACAGGATTTTAAATGAACTAAATAAGGGTTGCAACGTACACGCACAGATCTCGCTCAATCTGAGGTTTCAAACACCCGAGTATTGCAGCCACCCATAGAGCTATCTCGGGTGAGACTTCGCAGTGCACTCTGTGTACGGTGTTGCCTTCTGGGTGACCAGAGGGGCCGATAGTATTTAATGGATTTTGTTGGGAAGCTTCTTGGTTATGAACCGGGGTCAATCTGTAATGGTAAATGGCTAAAAGGGAATATGAAAACTAACACTTTGTTGTTCTATTAATCACCACAATAGATCAACAATGGAATTGTATTTAAAATCAATTATATAAATATAATTAACAAGAATTACAAAGTTTAAAAAGAATAATTTGTGATTGTGAAGGACACCAATCCTCTTTACAGGACCAACTCTTGGAGACACAAATCCCCTTATTTTTTTAGCACCTACTCAAGGAAGCTACAAATCCCTGCTTCTTCAAGCACCAACTTGAAAGGAGGCTCCAACCCCCTGTATTCTTCAAGCACCAACTCTCTTTTTTCTTCAAGCACCAACCCCCTGTTTTCTTCAAGCACCAACTTGAAAGGAAGATGCAAATCCCTGTTGTTCATGCTTCAACCTGTAGAGGACTACAATCCTCTCAAGCTCCTCCCTTCCACCCTCATTCCATAGTTTTACTTTGCAATCTCATTCATGTGACACTACCTCATGTAGCATATACACAAATACCTCCCTAAGTCAAAGTTTCATGATTCATTCTTATGAGTTTATATATCCTTCCAAACTGTGTGCATCACTGAACCATTGTGTATTTTCAATGAATCAATGTGCCTCTTCATTTACAATAAATAGTAATAAAAAATTAACCTAATCGACTTCAAATTCATTTGTAGATTAAATATGTTTTTTTCTTTCTTATGTCAATCTTTCTTATGGAATGATCGATCCGACAACCCTTCATGAAATTGAATAAAATGGTCAATTTATTCGTTGCACTGAGTTATGGTTTCATAGAGACTCAACTACCGTCTAATCAAGATCAAGATTAAATCTTGACCATTTCTTTCAATGTGCATATATTTATTATTCACGCCTAACTATTTTAGGCACCTATGCTCTTCCTTCAACCCACTTTACCTTTTACTTACGAATGGTTGAAATTGCACCCATGAGTTTATCCAACAACCTACCTTAATCTTGAGAAGATCTTGATCCAGCGACTCTGACTTAATTGCCTGGTGAGATGGATGATTATTATTTCATCTAGGCACTTTAAACAGATTGACGGTTCAAATATAATCAATCGTTGAGTGGATGGTTCTTATTCATTTTAAACATGGACTTTTACTTATAATATTTCATGTGACAGGTTCACCGACTCTCAAACTTGCAGACTCATGTGTCTTCTCAGGTGTCATCAAAATGCACATCGAAATTCCATTACCTCCATAATGAACCATAGATTTTGATCCAACGACTTTGATTTAATCGCTTGGTGAGATGGACAGTCCATATTTCATCTAGGCTCTTTAAACAAATCGACGATTCAGATATAATCAATTGTTGAGTGGATGGTTCTTATTCATTTTAAACATGGAATTTTACTTAGAATTATTTCATGCAATGGGTTTTTGGACTCTCGGAATTGCGAACTCACATGTCTTCTATGGTGTCATCAAAATGCACCCCCAACTTCTATAGCCTCCAAGATGAATCTATACTTAGAAAAATTCTTAAGCGATTTTTCTCAGGCTCTTGGACTCGCGGACTCAAATCTCTTCTATGGTGTCATCAAAATGCACCCTCAAATTTCATTACCTCCATAATAAACCATACTTGGACTTTTACTTAAGTGATATAGATAGAATATGATACTTAGCCATTTTTGGTTGACATCTGATC
>SNQJ01S0029944.1:49228-73326 GCA_010110895.2 Picea sitchensis
ATATTTCTATAACGACAAAATAAAGTCCATTGCGCAACTGGTCAGAAATTTTAGATCAACCCAAAAACATCCTAGATTCATCAAAATATAGAATTTATTAATGAAAATTTGTCGGAAATTGTCAAATGAAAATAGACATTCATTCCCTTTTCTGATCTTCCAGATCGCAACAAGGCACGGGAAGAGAACATACTTATTTCGAAATCTGCGAATTGAAAAACATATGAAAAATTTGTTACCTCTTATGCAGCTCACAATTTCTTTTAACTCCTTAAACTCCACTTGTTTTCCTCCTTGATGCGTGTCCCTTTTTCATGTAGATATTCCTACCAATGGTTAGTAGACGAGGTGGCTCTTACTGCACCACAAAACATCAAATTTATCCTAAAAACTATAAAAGTTTTATTTTTTATTTTTCCTATCTATCTAAAAACTATTTTTATTTTTATTTTTTAAGTATATTCATGCTTCCAATGAAGCCATTTACGGATTAGAATTTTTGAGATGCTCATATCCCATCTTGAAAAATGTACCTGATTGTTTGTAAGGATATTCGAAATCGACTTGACCTTTCAATTTGTCGTAAGTATCTCTTGAAGAATTGATGAATATTGTGGCGTAACTTCTTTTTGATACCATTCCTCAATGTAGTCTTTGGCCTGCATTCTAGATCCTTTGTCCATAAATGGTTAGTAAACAAGGTGGTTCTTACGAGATCCTGTTGTCACCAAGTTGTCCTTTCATCATGAGTTAGCTATATTTGCATCAATCAAACCAAAGAAAACATATTGAATTAAATTCCTAATGCCTAATCCCTTAGCACCATCCCCGGCAATGGCGCCAAAATGTTGGGGAAATTCAATTGCTTAAATTGATTTCATTTAATTATCAACTAGGGATGCTCGTAAGCTTGTGATGATGCCAGCAAAATGTATGTAGGAGTAGGCATCTAACTCTAATCTAAGAAAATTCAATCAAATCCTAACTCTTGCATTCCACTTAATAAGACTTAGTTGTTGCAGGCATGAAAAACACTAGCTCCTTTTAGGAGGTCTTCTCGGAATATTTCAAATAACCCATCAACAATCAAGATCATCAAGTAAACACTCATGCATGAAAATGCATACCTTAAAAGGCTTAGTTGTAGGCAACCCACTAGCTCCTTTACAGGAGGTCTTCTCGTAATTTTTCAAATAACCCATCAACAATTAAGATCATCAAGTAAACACTCATGCATTGAAAATAATGCCTTAAAGGCTTAGTTGTTGTAGGCATGAAAAGACTAGCTCCTGAATGGGAGCTAGTGTTTTCTCGGAATGTTTCAAATAACCATCAACAAACAAGATCATCAAAATAGTCTAATAAGAAAATAATAAAACATAAATATTCAAAGCAGTAGAACAAGAGAAAATCTATAGTCTGTTGGGAGTGAGCTCAATTCTCCAAGAACAAAGTAACACATAAATTAAATCATTATAAATCTAAAACTAGAGAATGGAAACTGATCATAGTAGCATTTTCTTCTCGGAATGTTTCAAATATAGTTGGATACAATGCTCCAAGAGTCCTCCTTAAAGTGGAGGCCTCCTGTTATACAAAGTTCAGATAAGCAGATCCACAAATCTCTCTTAGATCCACAAATGTATCATTTGTTTACAACCATGTGCTCACACCTATCAAAGTGATACTCTCTACAAATCCTCTCCACAAATCTCTCTTTCATGATTCATCTCCATCCAAGATACTTGAGTAAATCTCAAATCTTCATCAAATCTTCAAGGGGTTGAAAGAGGAAATTCGAATTTGAGGCTTGATGGTCAGTTTGACTTGGTTGGAGTCTTCAAATGACTCTGTAAACATCATGAAACTCATATCACTTTCATATATAAGTGTAAACATGTCATTTTCAATGTTGTCATAAATTCACTCCAAGCACTAAAATAGTGCATTGGAAAATAATATGTCTAAAACCATGTAATCATTGCATTGGAAAATAATATGTCTAAAACCCATGTAATCATGAAAATGGTTTAATGTAAGGGTGTGGGAAAGAGAAATATGGTTAAAAGTGAAGTGAAAGTGACTTGAAAGTTAAGTGAAAGGTTGGTAAAAATATGGTACTTTGGCGACCCAACATGGCATAGGGGGGTTTTATGGAGGATTAGTTCCATCCATTGTGTGAGAAGGTAATGGACCTGACCCTTGAGAGGGATTTGGTGGGGTTGTACATGTCCCTTGAGAATAATTTTTTCCCATGCCTCCTTGTTAAGGAGAGCTAGTGGATGGATGTCCTTGGGAATTGGACCCAAGAAAAGTGGAACCAGGTAAAGTTAATCCCAAAGTAGTATCACTCACAGGGGTGTAAGATGGTTGAGTTGATGAGTTGGCAAGACTAGGGAATCCTCCTAGAATAGGAGGGAGGTTTTGCAAGCGTCTTGAATGACATGGATTTTGTGGGTCCCCTATGATGTCTGACTAGCAAAGTGGATGTGTCAAAATGGTGATGAGAAAAATAAATGAACAAGAGATTTGTATAATTTGGACCTTCACAAGATAATAGAACTCACAATTTTATGTAATCAAATGATCATCATACATAAATCAACTGTGAAATAAGAAAACATGTGGGTAGGTGGATTTTGTTTACGTGGGGGGACAAATAAAACAAATGCTCGTGTCCTAAAAGACATATCGTCCTTCCTCTCAAGTAGCAGTGGACCTTCCAAGAGTACTCAACAGTGGGGTCTGAAGCCACCAGAAGAGGAACTAGTGAAGGATGAAATAATCAATTATAATGAGGGGTAGAGGGTGCATATCTCGAAAGAGCTGGCAGTATTTCCCAATAGCCACACAAAATATGATCAAGGTGCAATTTCAGCCCACAATTTCCACCTGGGTATAGGTCCTAAATTTGGTCACTAGGTACCTCGATCAAAGTGCGACATTTAGATTTTTGGCCTCAGAAATGGGTCACGGGTTGGATCCCTTCCAAAAGATGGGTGACTCAAGGGGGGATGCACAGAACAACCATACCTTGGCCTTCAACCCTTCATAGGTATCTCCCTACCTTATGGTGTAGGAACACTTGACTTGGAGGATTTTAATGTTCCCTATTTGTCAACTTCTAATGTTTGAAAATGTGAGAACCAGATAACGAGGGGTTATTTGGATGCCTACCCCCGAGATCTTACCTAGATAAAAAAATCATTTTGGCACCTCCTGTGGAGGAAAAATTAGTGAGTTTTTTAGAAAAAATTTAGATGTGGTGGGATGAGAGATTGGGGGTGCCAACCAATCTCGTTTGAATTAAGTGGGTGTGGATAATTTCCAAAGAAGTAGTGGGATGTTTCAGAATTCCTTTGGAGAAAACCTACTTCAACCTCCATAATTCAAAATGGAAATTATGTGAGTGAGGAGTGACTTTGTGTGTGAGCAAGTGAAAAAGTGTGCCAAGTTTTAATAATTTAGGTGTGAAATTGCAACATGTGGACTTCTTGTGGTCCTTGGAAATATTTGTTACCTATCTTACTAAGTGGCATTGGTACAACCTTGCAGAATTTTAAAATCCCTAAAGAACTAGCATGTGGGCATATGGGTCCTTACCAATCCTTTAAACTCCCTAAATGTTGTTTACACTAAGAAATATTGAAAAAATATCCTATATTGCAAGCATGTGGGCATGTATGGGCTCATTACTTTATCTTTAAACTTCCCTAGTGATGTAAACTAAGAAAGAAATTTCAAGAAACTATCTTAAGTTTGAAACATGTGGGAATGTATGGGCCCTTGCAACTTTAAGATGATTTCAAAAAAGATACTAAGAGGAGCCCTAGGGGGGTTTTTTTCCTCTCCTAAAGTTTTTTGTTAAGGGAGATGAATTATCCCTTTAACCACCTTTCTGATTCTCAAGATCGCTCTATGGTGTGAGAGAAAAGAATACTCAATGATCAAAGTTAATTTATGATCCCAATGTAAGTGTTTTTTATATGTGATAGAAATAATCTCAACTTAAATTTTACAAACCAAACAAGCCATCCATGTGGAAACCAAAGAAAAAGAGGAGAATATTTGGTTCTTTTTACCCCCTAAGTGTCTATGTTTAGCTAACCTTTCATATGGGAAAGGAGTGTAAGTGGAGTGCATGTGCATTACAAATTGTATGAAAGCAAGAATCTGAAGGCTAGGCGCCCTCAAATTATCACAAAAACCCTTACAATTTTGAAAATATGGATATATGTGTGGGTTATAATTCTGACAGGTGCACAGAGGGCATACAATGCATAGATCAAAGAAGTCTATGGCATGCACAGTGCATGTCTGTGGGAAGGAAAATCCACCAAGATTTTGATACCCGTCGGGGGGGGGGGGGATTTTTGAGAGAAATTCTCCTCGTCCAACTTATAATTTTTCCTTTGATAGGAAAGGTTGGGCCGATTTTGGTACCTGCAAGACAAATTGATTAAAAATAAGTGCTCTCTAAGCCCAAATAGCGTGGAATTTGATACCCCATCCCCAGTATGGTCGCCAATCTATTGTGTTGGTTTTGTCACTTCGGTGAGAAAAATAACAACACTTGCATGCCTAGTTGGGCCTGCTAGACAAGACGTAAGTTTGTGAGTGGTTTAAACAAGACAAACACATGTAATAAACATAGAAACAAACTAAAACAACTAACGAATAAAAGTTAGAATGCATGAGAAACTTAGAACCATGAAAAATCAACCAATGACCAAGATAATGCTACCGATGGATAACTATATTAGTAGGCAAAACACCATAGAGAAAAATGAGTACTTATGAGTCCCATATTCCTCCTTGGGAGGGATATTGAGTTCCCTAATGGAGATCTCTTCTTACAATCGAAGAAAAGTAGAAAATAGTGAAGAAAATCAATGCCTATTCCCTCAAGAAGTGAGTGGAATGGCCTATTGCAATGATACTTGATTACTCCAAGGAGAAAAGAGGATTCACAAGGGAGAATTGAGGCAGCATAAAAATACTATGAAGATCTTGGTTTCTTAGTGCACCCATGGATTTCATTTATAGCATTTCTTCAAGGAAAAATGTAATTGGTTCTTGGTGTGAACAAGGGGCCTTTTAGGGCACCCTTTGGTCCTTGACCAGCCCCCCATTCAGATTTCTCTCAGATATGGAGGTCAAATCAGGTTGGGAGATGGTCCGTAAGTGGTTGGGGGGGCAACAAGAACCATAAATGTGTCATTCACATGAGTTCGCAGATTTTCTCTTACACAGTCACACATTTGGCACATTGTGTGATCTAAGGGCTTTTTTGGCTCGCGCGTTGTGCACGCGCGTTGTGCACGCGCTTCCTTTGGTGAATTTGCACATGTCAATTTTTTCCCAATTTCATAGTTTTTTCCTTTTGAAATGTATTTTAGTGTTGCAGGTGAACTAATTGTTGTTGGCATTGTTGTATTTCTTTAAACATTTGTGTGCAATGTTGCAGACGAAATTTCAATGATAACAGTCACCTTCAAAGAAAATACATAAATAATGGTTACATGGTACTCTAATATGACAATAATGTCTAAGGAAAAACAAGAAAACCGAAGACAGTAAAGTTGGGATGATTCATAGTCGAGGACATATGACCAACTGGAGTGGTTCATCTCAAAACATTGCAAGGGAAACTTTTTGACAAAGTCACTAATGGTACATGTCTAAAAAACTACCACTCTTTAAAAAAAAAACAAGTCCATTGGTGGAAAATTCCTTGGAAGCACCAATGGATGAGGATTAGATTGGAAACCACTCTATGGTAGTCTAGTCATTGAGAGAGAGAGAGAGAGAGAGAGAGGAAAAACCCAATAATATGGTTGGTTATGGAAGAATCGGGTAAAAAAACATCCTAGTATGGTAATTTATTTTTTAAAGTCATAATAAATGGAAAAAAATGGATGTAGAAGGGTTCAACGGGAAAATACACATAGACCAAAGTATTATTTCAAAGGGTCATAATTATCATAGAAAAAATTCACGAGTGCATCCTAAGGACCTGATAAAGCTCTTAGACAAACACGGAAGGAATGAATCAAGCAAACAAGGAAAAATTCAATCAAGCAAGCAAGGAAAAATTCAAACAAGTGAGCAAAGGGAAAATAAAATTAAGAGAGTGTGGAAAAATTGAATCAAGTGAGCAAAACAAAGTTGAATTAAATGACCAAGCAAAGGATAAAATCGATAATATTCCACTAATTGATCGTGAGATACAATTCGACCAAGCCAATTGTATCAACCATAAGAGACAATTCGACGAAGATGGCCATACCGACAACAAGAGGCAATTCGATCAAGCCAAACAATTTATCGAGCCGAGAAAATTGACCATTCAACTTCTAAATTAATCAACCAAAGTCACCAGATTGTGTAGGAAAAAATTGTCATCTAGGAAGAACACCCACACAAAAGACACTTAATGTAGAAAATTAGTTCAAAAATCCATCACAAAGTCACTTATATGTGTGATTAGACCAAATCCTACAAAAAATACACTATAAAAGTGCACTGCCATCCACATCAAAAAACATTTTTCAAATCCACACTTAGTCCACTTGATTCTCGTTGCAAAAAAATATCTAATGTTGGGTGTTGTGATCTTGACCAGTCTGAACCAAGTAGAAAAGAAGGAAATAGTGAAGAAATGGATCCCAATATGTGAGGTAAAGTCCAGAAGAGTGAAATGTTGGTCAAACCATATACCAAGAGAATATGTTATAAGGCATATGCATCAAAATTAGAAATATGCATGAAAAACATCCGACAGGCACAGATGGAGGAAATATCCTAGGAAAAGCATTGAACAAATTTCACCAACTGGGGATTCATCATTGGAAGATGGAAGAAGTAAGAAGAAATGTTTGAAAAAGACCAAACTAAATCTTACATTAATTCCTCGCAGATAACATATTTTCAAGGATGGAAGGAAGAAGCAAGGAATTTCATCATAATTCAATACCACCAAGGTAAGTTGTGGTTGGATAGACCACTTCTGATTACATCAAGACTAATACACTGGATTAGAGGGATCCCAAATATAGGGGAATCAGTACCAAAAATTGTCGACCTTGTAACATGGATCTGAAAATTCATAGGGTCGACATCAACAAAGAATTCAAAATGCTTGGTAATAATTCAAGTAAAATAACTCCAAATCAAATGGGCATGCACCATTGTGTCGTTATGCTTGACAGGTAATGGAAGGGCATCCGATGTAAAATTGAATATGCTTTAAGATATCAAATAGATGGTTGAGTAGGGAAAAGTATTTAATTGGGTAGAGCACCTAGCCGATATCCTCAAAGTAAACTTCCAAGAATGTCAGGAATCCAATAAGGCCATCAAGTATCCTTACCTATTAATTTGGATAGAAATAAGACAAACATTCCCAATTGAAGAGATTGTATTCATCAACATGTTGACCCATACAATGTACAACTTCCAATGGTTGGTTTCATACTAGAAGGGCCAAACCGAAGAACATTCACCCCAGTACATGTTCCAAGAGTGGGTAAAGACACTTATGAACATCAATATTCAATGGATAATTCCCCAAAATTCAATAAGAGGGCTATCACCAATGGTGGATGTTCAGTTAGATATCGACTATACTAAATTTTGGTATGCACATGGACAGATCGAGCATCAATTAAAATAAATTCCATATCATTCAATTGCTCAACAGATATTTTAGGAGATCCAATGATATAGAAACATTATCGTTGATGTTCCACCACTTTCTTCAAAATTTACCAATGATATCATCATTGCATTGAAGAATGGGGAAATAGCGAATAAGAAGAGGTTGTCTTGTACATAATATTGTTTTTTTTCAATGGTGGAAATACATCAAAATCTCCTAAAAAGAGGACGACTATAAGAAAACAATTGGATCAAATAGTAGAACAAGTTGACAGAGCTAAGGATGACATTTATCTTGAATTACAACTTGTTATAGAAGGGATGGATGAAATCTACTGTGAGAACCCGCTTCTCAAAAATAAATTGGAAAAAGTATCCCAACATGTTCTCTTTGAAATAGTTGATCGTAGAAATTTGACAAGAAAACATGTGTAGGATAGAGAGAAATCCCTCAAATCAAGTGTTGGACCTCAATATGTAGAAGCTTGAGAGCAAGCCAAGGAACTAATTATCAAATCCCTCAAGAATAAATCAATAATTGAAATGAATATGTAGATTAAGAGGGAGAAAATAAACATCAAGCTAAAAAATAAGCCGGGGAGGCTGTGACTACAACCAAAAAAACAAAAGAGAAGAAACAAGGGAAAATAATAATCAAAATAAAATACCTCGATATAGAAAACCTCTAGTTTAAATAACTCAATAATCATCATCGACACAACCAACTCATATTTCTCAAGAAGCCTTAGTTCAAACAACTACATCACAACAATCAATACAACAACAATAGTTGTCCAAACAATAGTAGTCAAAGCAAAAATAACAGTTGACCCAATAGTAGTAGTTGACACAACAATAGCAGTCATCCCAAAAACACTAGCTGACACAACAACAATAGTCATCTTAACACCAACAATCGACTAGGAAACCAATAGGATAGAAAAAAACAACCTTTAAAAAATGAATCTACTGGGGAGAAAATATATTGATGAGTCGAGTAACAAAATATAGATAAACAATTGATAGAGCAATAAAAGGTGCAAGGTACAGAAAAATGGACTCAACAATAGTAGAATGAGAAAACACTAGATCAAGGGTCAATAGAATAGTTGACCAAACAACAGTAGGATCAATCTACACAACAGAAGACCTAGGACCATCAATAGAAACAATGCATCCCTTCAGTACTGACAGCCACTTCTTTGAGCCAGACTATACCACCAACTTCCACTGCACCTCCATCTAGTTCAACTGGATATACTACACCATATGCACAAGCATCTAGATAAAAACCGACACCAAAGAAAACAAAGACAATTACACCTATCTTGACTAGGAGAAAGGATAATAGGAAAGAACAATAGTGGAAGTCGAGAAAACCTAAATTTTTTACAATATTCTACATAGAGGAAGACCATAGAAAAAACTCCATGGTAATATTTGACCCAAATAGTGCTTTAGACAACCAAATTTTGGACTTATACCATGAAATCAACAAGGAAAACATGTTTAGATGAAGTCCTTAAAGCATACTGAAAAACTCACTTATAAGAAAAAAAAGAGAATGCCACATGGAAGGAATGCCTCAACCTAACTCTGGAAAAATTGCATATCGACATCCAAGGATTGATAGATGACAAAATTGAATCAATGAAGAAATTGATTCAAGAACTAGTTGAGTCAAACTTGTAATTGCAAGAAGAAAATAAGTGATTAAAAGTCGACCAAACAAGACGCATCTTGCAGATTGAGTATGAGAAATTTAAAGAAACAAAGGAAAACCTAGAAGCCATGAGTGCCCAGGAATCATCCATGAATGTAATCCTTAGTAACTATCCCACATGTTTTGAAACTACATGAAATAGGCTCAAATTCCAGTAATCACTCTTAGAAAAACTTACAAAGAGAAGAATTTATACCATTGACCCCCATTCCTATGATTCCCTAGATACATAGATTGAACACGAAAAAAAAATGAGATAGAAACTACAGCCCAGGAACATCAATGGTTCCAATATGGAAAGAATGCATAGGTCGAAGCAATAATTGCCTACAAGAATATTACAGAAATTGTCAAACAAGTTCAAAAAAAAGAGGAATAGATTAATCCCAACTTATGACTAGTCTAGGATGCCCCTCTAACAGAAAAAAAAGGACTTATTAATTCAAATGAAATCCCTTGGAGTTCATTTAGAATGGACTATTTAATAATGGTATTCATATAAGAAACAACTCTAGTAGCTCGAACCATACATTCACCAAACTTGTTTTAATATGAGATGATAAGGCATATAACCTTATACAGCCAAGGTTGACCAATACAGGGCCAAAATTTACTTTTTCATTTCCAAAGGGTAAAATCATGTAGATGTTAGTGCTTACTTTCGTGACAATGGTCTTCAAAATTTCTAGCAGCAATTTTGGTGAACAAATGTTTTTTTTTTCTTTGTTGAAATCTTTTCGACGAGAAAATTTTTACGTTAAATTTAACGGTGCCCTCAAAATTCGTGTACAATGTTTTTTGAATGAATTATTTTCCCGTGTTAAGAATATTTCATCCAAAAGACTTTTCGGCTGAAACATTTATTTATAACGGATTCCATTAAAAACTATGTTTCGGTCGAAAGAATATTTTGGCGAAAAACTTGAAAATGAGGTTGTTTGTAGGAAACTGCAAATTTTCTCCATGTTACTTCATCTTTGGAGGTAGCAAACTCCTACAATTACTCGAGAATTTAGTTTTGAAATTGTTTAACATTTTAAAATTGAATCTACTTTCATTGGGTATAATTTGTTTCATTTTCATTGTTTTATCTAATTTTATTTAATTTTATAAAAAAATCACTCCATAATATTTTTGGGTGAGAGATTATGATTGATTGAAATGAAAAAACAACATCTCTAAAAATACAACCCGAGGAAAATTGTGAAAAATTATATTCATAATTATTTAAATATTCTGTCAAAGGTATTTTTGAATTTTACTTTTAAGTAAAAATTAAGATAGATACAAGATTGTATTCATAATTGTTAAAATGTTCTCGTCAAAAGGGTATTTTTAGATTTTACTTTTAAGTAAAAATTAAGATAGATACAAGGTGTAGAAAAACACGTGTTTAAAATATGCAACGTTTTCAATTTGGTCAACTTAAAAAAATTCTGGAAATTATAATATTCATCCATTAGATTCAAAATTATAGTCATAATAAAATAGAGTCTCTGTAGATTGTTGTAGTATATTTCATTTCTTAAAAACATAAGTTTAATAACAGATACATTGTTGTGGAAAACAATAACTCATTATCATTCATTTCATGTTTAACGAACATACTGTTAAACAATTGTCAAATTGACATATCAAATCTTGATAAAAAAAAATTGAAAAATAGTCATTGGAAAGATAACAAAATTATTTACAAGTTTTGTTTTTACTGTAAAGTGAAATTCTAAATAAAAAAATACTTTTGTATGCGAGAAGTTGAAGAACTTGTGAAAATACAGTTTTTTTTGTCATAAAACAAGCAAAAGTGTTACCCAGCTTCATGATTTTACCCCAAATCCTTCATTATCACAACCTCCACACCCAGAACCAACTATACAAACACCATAATCACAAGAATAGGAGCCTGATTGGAAGGAAAATCTTCAGGAGGAAAGAATATTAAAGGAACATATGGAGGAAAAAACAATCGACCAACCTGACAATCAACAAGAAGCAGGTCCAAACATGGAATTTGGACATCCAATCCAATCAATCACAACAACATTGAAAACATCAATCAATCAACGAGGGAAGAAACAAGTAGTAAAACCAAAATTCAAACTAGTTCTAGAATTACAATCCTCAACACCAACACCAACCAACTAACAAGCATGAACAAGCCGGCGTAAACATTTCTACCATTGACTCACAAGGCATATATTTGTATTCAATCCTTAGTCAAAACAATCAATGATAATTTTCAATTTTAATATAGGTCAATCAACATCTAGAAAATACAATCGACCAGACAAGCCACAATTATGACACGAAGTATGCATGAAAAATCATAGTCATCATTTTCTCTCATGCAAACAATCAACACTCACACCAATTTTTCTATAACAATAAATTGAGGTAGAAAAGAGAAAGGTATGTGTAATCTGAGTTGGTTGAGGTTGAGTAAAATTTTCTTCAAGAGAGAAGTGTTTAAACCAAAGAGATCATTCGAGTCAATTTCATAGCATGCATATTCCCCTCAGGAGGGACCAATTGTTCCCATGGAGGGCCATAGTTATCCTAAAAGTTTGAAAAGTAGAAAGCATTTAGATTGAAGCCTCATATAGAACACATAGCTTCTGAGCATAAAATAGCACCCTTGGAAAAATGGGAGTTGGACTTCCTTCCAGCATCACAAAAGGAACAAAACCGACCCTTAATAGGGCACAACTCAATTGAAGGTAACTCTACACCATATGGCCAATGTTCGACTCTACAACAGATTCAAGGAAGTGTAGTCATAGACATATACCACTAGAATCAACAAGGCTCCATTGGAAAGAGGGGTTATCAAACCATTCTTCCAGACAACAAGCCCCCAAAGTAGCAAGAAGTATGTGGTGAGAGTGGTGATACTAGAACAACTTATGAAACTATATTTGACCACTGAGAAAGAGCTCATCCTTTATTTCCCAAGCCACCATGAAGGATCCATACTGAATGATATTGCACATTAAATTTTTTAATAGTTGTTACATTCTAAAAATTGTAAGTGTATATCTAAATCTGTCTCTTCTTTGGGACGAAGAAGGAATTAGGTGTGGGGAAGATGTTGGAGGGCCTAGTCGACTCTGTTGATTAGACCCACTATTCAATCAAGAGTTTTTAGTTGAATGTGAAATTAAGTTGAACATGAAAATGTAAGTCAATCGACTGATGAGGGTACTTAAAATAATTGTAACTACCTGCCAACTGAATCAAGGTATAAATATATGATATCATGAATGTAAACATGGTGTGGTATTGACTATAATATAAGTATACTAGTTACTAGTCTCACCATCACTTGTCTTTTCATTCTCTTCTCTATGTGTTCTCATGTCAATTGTTGTATAATACTATGTTGTGTTGTGTGAAGTATACTAGTAACTTCCATATGTAAACCCATAGATTACAACAAAAACCTTTACATGATTTTTCCCACACACATTCTATAAAACACGTGGCTTGTAACCTATAGCTTCTTCCTCTGCAAGATAATTTCTAGCCCATACAACCCCAATGTTATAACCAAAAGATTTGATGCCTCTATAATGTACCCAACCACCCTTGTACACTATCGAGGTAGTGGGGTACTTAGAATTTTCTCCCAGCAATTAAATATTTCATGCTCTAATACCATATCCATATTTTTCCTAATTTTAATAAATTAATGCATACAAAATGACAACCAGGATTATGTAGTTATGACTAAAACATTCACAATTATAGATGCATATTATTCATGCAACATAGAAATATTTAGATCCATAATAAACACAACATTAACTCAATATAAAAACAAGGAACTATAACACTTATATTTATGAAAATAATACACCAACTGGTTCTATACATCGGATGTTCCACCCAAACATAGGCTTTATTTCACTTAAAATTTCTACAATGGGTGACCCCCATGTTGGGAATATGATTCCATAAGGATGAATTTTCTCCTATGGTTGGCTCTATAAATCACATATAGTCCAATTCCCAATAAACCTATAGTATGTTCACTCCTATAGCAATTCCAACTTACCAGCTCTCTTTCCCCTTCACCCTGCACAACCCAAGGAATGGGATCCCTTCTCTGACACATATCCCCTCAGGCTATCCCAATTCCCTCAAGGGATCCAACAAAAACCAACCAGGAAATATCTCTACTATGGGCTCCAATAATTCTCATCTATATTGGAGTCTCACAAAGATAAATTCCTATGTACATGGGTAAATTTCCCACATGAGTCTCAAAAAAGGCATAACCAACATTTTGTTACATTCATGGAAACATATCTCTCTCCTCATGATTCCCATATAATGATGGGTAATTTTACCTAAGAATGATACACAACTCCCCAAAACCATGGGTTATATTTTCACAACCACAACTAACCATGTGGCTCCCTAAGAGGCCCATGTATCACACTTGCACACTAACTCCAAGGTTGATATCACTTAGAATAATAGAAGGACAAATACTTAGGCTTAGAATAAAATATTACTATTTTTACTTCATCCCCTTTGATACCTTTAAGCCCTCTTTGATTCCTCTCTTGTCGAATCATAGCCTACCATGTTCTTGTCCTTCATATGTATTTGGTGATGTATTTTTATTATTAACTTTCGATGTGAAATAATTACATATTACATTGCTTGGCCCTCGACTATTCATCATATATACAAATGTCCATTTCTATCAAGGGATCAAAAATTGTGTGGTACAAGTTATATCAAAAACCATTGTCAAATGATTCTTTCATCAAAGCATATCCAAGCAATCAAACATGGAAATTGTTGGTGTAGTGACTATGTCACTTTCCCCTGCAAATTTTTTATTTTCAAGTTGTACCTTAAGAGAGAGAGAGAGAACAAAAAAAAACAATAATAATAAATATGATGGTAAGGACATATTTTCAAGTGACATCTGTTGGAATATTGAGAGGTTAATTAGTATGAGTACTTTCACCACTTTTAACCACAATATAAAAACTTTAACTTTATCAACATTATATCATTAATGTATCATCAATATACCATGAACATATAAACACAAGAAACTTCATATCACATCACATACACAGTACACCAGAATTTATGTGGAAACCCAAATGGGAGATAACCACATAACGCTTTCTTATATATTGTCAAGAATACATTCATTGGAATAACAAACTTCCCAATTCTCCATATACAACTGGAAAGAGGATCCAACCCCTTATTCATAGGCTCCAACCTGAAGGAAGCTAAAACTCCTTGATTTACCAGCTACAACTGGAAGGATGATCTAACACCCTAGTTTACAGGATCGAACATGAAGGAAACTCCAACTCCCTGAGTTCTCTAACACTAACCGGAAGGAGGCTACAACCCTCTTTCCTTTCCCCATTCAGTTGCCCTGAAATATAAGTGTAGACCAAAATGTCACTACCACTGTCACTTCCACTATCACTGTCACTGTCACTTCCATTGTTACATCAACCTGTAACCTGTCAAGTTGTCACTGTATCCAACCTGACACTTTCACCAATCTGTCAATGTCAACCTGTCACATAAACATGTAACCTATCAACCTATCACTCTATCCAACTTTTCATTGTCACCAACCTATCACTGTCACCGATATGTCATTGTCAACCTCTCACATCAACCATGTATATCAACACTTGTACCATACCATGTACCAATCTTGTACCATACCATGTATCAACCATGTACATTAATTCATGTACCAAGAATATGCCCCAAACCATGCACCAAGGATGTGCCTCATGTATATACTTATGCATCAACAAGATACCAAAGGCATGACCATCACATCATCAACATATAACCAATATGTACCTCAAACCATGTGAATCAAGTATAAACCATGTGAAAATATATCCAAGATATGCACCCGCAATGTACCTCAACAAATATACCTCAACCAACATCTACCATACATCCAATATGATCCTCAAGGAATACACCAAAAATCAGAAAGACATGCCTCAAGAATGTTCCAAAATATCACCAAGATTCAACCTCATAACACATAGAATAACATACCTTTACATATGTAACTGACATGGTGCCTCTGATCCTAATACACACATATAGCTTTACCTCAGTCCTCAACAACCTGGCACTAGAATATCTTCCCTCTTTTGTCTTGTCCTCGTAGGACTAATATTGTTTTCTAGCGAGGCCTTACTTGACAAGCCCTAGACAACCTGCAGGGGTGCCTTGTGTGATAGCCTCAAGATGACCTATGGTGGCTTGCTTAATTAGGATTATAGAAAAACCCTAGCTCTCTATAGCTCCAAAAATTTCTCTCTTCCTTCACACTTTCTCCATCGCCTCAAAATCAACCTCAGATTCACCAATAGACAAAAATATTCTCATAAGATAGATATTCAATGAATGTGTGTGTGTACTTATGAGAGACTCCTTGATGTCTATTTATACTTTTTCCAAGTAACTTCTCTCCTTAATATTAGGGATTCTTGAAATTTCTTGTTGCAACCACTTTACCCTTTCATTAATGACTTCTAACCAATTAGGGGCTTCTTAACCATTCTTCGGGGCTTCTAACTTCATGAGGGAATATATCCCTAACCGTGAGGAACCATGTGGCATGCCACCTACTATTGGAAAGGGCATGAAGATGACTATCCATCTATGAGTATGTTACCCAAAATTACATTGTCCTTCACGTCCGTATTCCACTCCAAAACCACACCTTCACAACTTCATGTAGACTTCATCAAATGCACCCATCACATCTGTTGACATAATACATTCATGTTAACATCAATGACAACTAACTCACCATCAATATTGTAACACACCCGACCCCTGAGTAACTTTATTAGGGATGGGGCATCAAAATTTCTATCTCCTTAACATCTAAAATCATGTGTCTGAGGTCTTCATTCTCTTCTACTTACCCGTAGCATTCTAATGATTGCTACCAGACTCAAATTCGAGCTTTGGGTTACAAGATATGGCTTTCCAAAGTTCTTCAGGAATTCATTGGTTGAGGGCCACTTGGTGTCCATGTCAATCCACCTCACATGTATTGTATGTAGGTTCCTTCTTCCATGGTGGAAGTCCATCCACCGTCTGATCCCATGACTGGACTCAATCTTCGTCTAACACGCAGGCCAGCAGGAACTCAGTCACTTTGTCAGTTCGACACTGAATGCCTCCTTACTATCTACGCATGAGACCTTCGTGGCCGACATCAATGCCTCCTTACTATCTACGCGATGAGACCTTATGAAATCCCAAAATCTTTGAAGTCTCTCGTATTTTCAATGGTTCCACCTTCAAGCCTTTTGGGTCCTCTATTACGCTACACCTAATCCTTCGAAGTTCTGTCCAAGACTCCTCGAGTTCGCTACAACTCCAAACCTCCTTATCCCAAGTTCCCGACTGGAGTTCCGGCCACTTCACCAACCACTTTGTCTAGGCGGGCACATACAATGGGTTGACACGTAGAAGGGCTAGGGGTGACATGTGTCACGCTCCAATAGGAATATAGGGTCTATGAAAAGCACAGATTGAGATGATAAATAACACATCGATCATGGATCCATAATACCTGGTGACATCGGATTACCATGTCACACTAGATTGATGTAATATACCAGATATAAAAATTATGTAACATAAATAAAATGCTAGAAATGGAAAATAACAACAATATATAAACTTGAACAATCACCACAATAACACCTAAATGATATAAGAATAACAAATATCACTTTGACTCGAGATCAATTACCGGCTCTCTCGAGGGGCCAACCTCCATCTGAGATATATATTACAATATCCAAGCTAGGTTTCTATACCCCTCTAATTCTTCTATTTATACTAAATATGTGTATCAAAAGAAGCATCTAGAGGAAGATCCTTCTAGATGCGTGTTTCCTATTAGGTCTTACATTCAAGTTATTCTATTTTATTGCAAGGCTCATTAATGTTGACCTTTATTACATCCTAATATATTGTTCTACCTATGTGTGGGTTAGACCCTAACATGTCATCCTTAAAACAACCTTGTCCTCAAGGCTTGAGATGCGGAAATTGTTGCACAATGGTAGATGGTCCCCAAGTGGAATCCGCTAGAGTTGTATCTTTCCATCGGAATAACACTTCCTTGATGTTTCTCTAACGCAGGAGATGCTCACACTGGTCTAAAACTACTTGTGGTTGTATCCAAATGGATCCTTCTTAGTCTAACTCGGGAAGGTTGGTTTGAATTTGGCACTTAGTTCCAATCACCTTCTTTAAGCATGAAACATGAAAAATAGGATGCATCTTAGAATGACTGGGAAAAGTTAACTAATAGGCCACCTGTCCCACATGCTTCATAACTGTATAAGGACCATAAAATTTGGGCACTAGCTTCTGACAATGCTCGGCCTTGAGGGAATTTTGCTTGTAAGGTTGCAATCGAAGAAACACATGATCCCCTTCTACAAATTGATGTTCAGAGCGACCTTGATTTGCTTGTTTCTTCATGTGATTCTATGCCATGACCAAATTATCTTTGAGGGTGTAGAGAATAACCTCTCGAACTATGAGCGTTTGGTCAACCACCTAGACCTTCGAGACACCAGGTAAGTATGAGAGAACTGAAGGTGGCTTTTGTCCATATACCACTTCAAAAGGAGTCATGTGTGTAGCTATATGGTATGAAGTGTTGTACCACCATTCAACTAAGGGTAACCATTGAGCCCACTGATTTTTCCTTTCCGGGGAAAAACACCTCAAATATGTTTCCAAACACTTGTTGACAACGTCTGTTTGACCATCAGTCTGGGGATGATAAGTTGTGTTGAGATGCAATTGGGTGCCTTGTAGCTTGAACAGTTCTTACCAAAATATTATGGTGAAAGTTGGGTCACAATCAGAAACAATAGAATGCGACATGCCATGAAGCTTGAAGACCTGATCCATGAAAAGTTGAGCCACCGTGGATGTTGCAAATGGGTGTTGAAGAGCACATAAATGAGCATACTTGGAAAGGCGATTAACAACCACCATGATGATTGATTTATTTCTCAATTTAGCTAAGCCTGTAATAAAATACATAGATATATCCCTCCAAATAGAAGGTGGAATCGGAAGTGGTTGTAGTGTGCCTGGAGATTTGACTGTTTCAGCCTTGTTGTGTTGACACACATCACATTTAGTGACAAACTTACGAATGTCTTGTATCATACCTTCCCAGAAAAAAGAACGTTTGACCCTGTCATACGTTTTTGTAAACCCGGAGTGCCCAGTTGTGGGTGTAGCATGAAACTCAGAAATTACTTTTGGCCCTTGGTTATAGAAGTGAGTGAAGATCAAGAAATAAGAGGCAAAACGTGAACTGCGTGGAAGACGCAGTGACTGTTACTGGGTTGAAGTAAGAAGAAGAGAAGAAAGGATGGAGAAAATTAAGAGAAAGCAAGACGTTGGATGAGGATATCGAGGATGACAAATCAACAAGGAAGACGGATCATGGACAACTCAACAAGTGGAAAAATCCACCATTGGATTCTTTGGAACACCGTGCAAGAAGGAAGGAAAGACAGGGCGAAGCCCTGAAAATGCTAGTCAAGTTGACCTAGGGTTTTAGACACCTAGGGTTTTTGTATCTAGGGTTTTGACACTTAGGTATTAACCTAAGGGTGCCTGATAGCTATTGTAATGTATAAATAGAGGTCTAAAGGACCTGGGATGGGTTGGTGCTAATTTGGTATTATCGTTGAGGTTGTCTTTGTTGTTGTAGGATCGAGTAAGTAATATTGTGTGAGAAAGAAGTGTTGAGTGTGAGAGCCTTCTAGTATTGTAATATCTTCAGTTGGGTGTGAAGATCAACCCTGCAGCTGGGTGCACATGAAGAGGAGAGATAGAGAGGAGAAGAAAGAAGATCTACTAGCTAAGAGCACAGGAAAGAACTGTATGCTTCATCTTAATATACTATAAAGCAGAGTTTTGTGGACATATCCCTAGAGAGAGGGTGAACCACGCATATCTTGTGTTGTGTGTGTTATTGATGCTCTGTTATTTTCCATTTGATATACTGTTATCTGCATTACTGTGTTAGATTTGATAGATATTTGAGCAGAGTATATCTGAATTGGTAAGTGATATATAATTGTTGTATTTTTCTTTTATTGGATCCACTTGATATCCCCTTTGTTGTAGACATATATTTTCTACAACCCCCTCATAGCTACTTTAGGTGAGATTGCATCTGATTTGTAGGTGTTTCTGAAAGGGCTAGTAGTTAGGGCTTGTTGGTTCTCTCTTGGAGATGAACCCCGGGTCTACCCCTGTGCCAACAAATGGTTTCGTTTTTGGGATAGGAATCTTCTTGAGGGAATATCAAGGTGGTTTCATCGAAGAGAGAGATTCAAAAGTGGATAGAAGATCAAGAAAAGGACTTCATTGAAGCCCAGATCAAGAACCCTAATATTAGTACAGAGGATTGGTTGGAGAGATATATCTTACTGATATACACAAAATTTTCTTTGGAGGAAGCCATCAGGAGCTATATGAGTGGTTAGCTAGGCTAGCAGATACCCAATTTGAGATCATATCTAGGCCACTTGTGGTTTGGACATCGGCGCTAATCAAGAAGGTCAAGAGAGTTGATAACACCGTGTCAAGAGCAGTAGATCACTGGTTTGATAGTACCATTGGAGGGTACATAACCAAGTTTTATGTTGACAGAGTAGAATCACATAGCCAAGCCAAGAGATATTTCTTCAAGGGACCCAGAGGAAAAATTTTACACTTTCTAAAGTTGAGGATCAAGATGTTATTGCATGAGAAGAATGTCTTGAAGATACATTAGTCTACTGGATTAAAGAGATAATGTTCAAAAATTCAGACAGTGACAATGACACAGAGGCTAGACATACGCGTAGTGGGATAGTGTTCAGAGAATTTCCTCTTGTGAACCTATTTAAGAATAATTGCGGGGATGAGGGTTTATACAGTGGAGAAGAATAAAATTTGATGGATGAAGAGCATTCATAATCTGCCAGGCCAGAGGAAGGGAAAGTTGAAGAACCTCATCGAGAAGAACCAAAATCTTCAGGAACTGCACCAACTATTGAAGTAAGTACTATTAATTCCATTGTTGTTTCAACAACATTAAGAAATCAGAGTAATCAGAGTCACCAGAGTGCTTCGAGCACTGTCACTAGTAGTCTGCCACATACTCAGTCCAAAAACCTAGGAAGATCTATGGCAAATGAGATGAGGTTACCCACCTTTAGAGGAGATGGGTCTGAAGACCCTAAGAAGCACTGGTTCCTCTGTGAAGTTGTGTGGAGTAATAAGAATATCACCGATGAATATGTCAAATGAGCTCAGTTTAGTACTGCCCTAAGAGATTGCGCACTAAGATGGTACATGAAATTTGTCCAAGGAGATACCCCCAAACCACTGAATACCATTAAGACTTCACTAATTGTTGAATTCAAGAAACCTAAATCAGAATTGTAGTGCATTACATAACTAAAATAAATCAAGCATAGAATAGTTGAACCAGTATGGGAGTTCGATCAGATATTTAAGACCTTGACAGGCCATCTGAGTTTTCAAATCCCAGATGAGAAGAACAAGGAATGATTCATTTATGCCCTCTTACCACACATCAGAGTTCCTCTGATGAAACAGAAGTTTGCTTCGTAGATTGAGGCACTGGAGATCGCCATGAAGTTAGAATCATCCCCTATGGGATAATCCAGCTAAGGTATGAGTCAAATCTTGAGTCAGCTAACTAGTTTGTCTCTGTAGGTCGAAGATATGAATAAAGACAAGGGAAAAGATAAAAGAGAAGACATATGGTGTGTCAAATGAAAATCAGAAGGCCATGACAAGGAGAATTGTCCCCTATTCCATGAATACTTTGCCTCTAGAGCTCTGAGCCCTTTGAAACAAGTCACTCTACCCTGGTGAGAGGTATGCAGAAAAAGACATCACCGAGGTGAGTGCTACTACATGAAAAAATACGTTCAGACACCCACAAATTTTTATTGCACGTTCTGTAAGTCCATGGGACATGATTATAGATATTGTAGGGCTTACAATATTATGCATGAAAGTTCAAGGGATATATACAAAATTCAAGGCGAAGTACAACAAGAAGGAAGCATTGCACAATATAACTCCCTTGGGAGAGGAAACTTCAACCCTCGTGGTGGATTCCGAGGAAGAGGAAGAGTAGGAGGTATGGGTCGAGGTAGAGGATAGAAAATCTATTATAACTGTGCACAACTAGGACACTTAGCAAGGGACTATCAGAACCCTTGTACCACTTGCAGCTATTGCAACTCATTCGATCATGTTATCGAGGAATGTCCATCATTGCTAGTCAAACTTCAGGAGAGACGGGGACCTCAGCAGAACCTGCAAATACAACTAATTAAAGAAGAACCTCACGGAGCAGATCCTAGAGTCGTTTTTATCACTAGAGGAGGTGTTGTTACAAGAGAGGATAGAATGACCCAAGGAGAGACTACAGAAGAATCAGGAGTCAAGAAAGATGAATAGAAGACACAAACTTTTGATGCAAAGAAAGAAAGACAAATATTCGAGGAGGCAAGACAAGAATTTGGGAGAGACCAAGGTTCTTCATCGAAGACACAAATAGAAGTAAGAGAATGTGAAATGCCTCTGGCATTTGATCAGTCTGCTTCGCCCGGAGATGGAAAAGAGGTAGGTAAACTTGTCAATTTCTTGTATACATTTATAGAGTTGATTAAAGATGAGAAAGCTATAAAAGAACTGCAAAATTTGGTCAGAAATTATGATATAGGAAGGGTATATCCTTTACTAAATAAAGTAGTACATCAACTATCCAAGAAGAGAAGGAAAAATAAGGAACTACACCTGAATGCTCAGATTGGAGAATATGATATAGACTATGTGGTCCTTGACTTAGGGTCGGAGGTCAATGTCATGACGAAGAAAACCTGGGCACTAATGGGAAAACCTAAGTTGATCTATTCCACTATCAGGCTTATGATGCCTAACCAATAGGCAGTAATCCCATCTGGCATATTAGAACATGTCCCTGTGGACATCGACAGAGTGAGGATGTTTGCAGACTTCGAAGTGATTGAGATAGTTGATGATAGTTGTCGTTACCCTGCGTTGTTAGGAATTTATTGGGCTTTCAATAATTCCACTGTGGTCCATTTAAATAAAAGATGAATGATGTTTGAAAGATATGGCCTTAGGGTCATCGCACATTTAGATCCCGATGAAGGTCAGCGATAAACAAATCCCATTAGAGAAGAAGACCACGCATATGAACTGGAAAACATATACAAATTAACAGCCAGACAGCAGGACTACATTAATCCTATGGAGGATGGGAATTTGAGTTGGCGAAGTGACAGTGCATGCTCATCAGACTCAGAAGAAGAACTAGAGAAATGGAAGAACAAAATGTATGAAGTATCCACAAGGAGATGTGCTAGATTAACTAGATAAGTTCGTTGGATCGACACCAAAGTAAGTAACTTACCCACCTTTGATGGTATGAATCCGTTAGAAACCTTCTTGTCGGACTTTGAAGAAAGTGTACCAACACAACAAATATTGTTGGCAATGGATGAGGCCTTGAAATCCACACTAGCAGGATGGTGGGGGACACACAAAAACAACATTACAGAATGGGTACAATGCCGTACTCTTATGACAGCACGGTTCTTGGCACAAGTAGAAGGCTGCAAAGTTAGGTACAAAAGTCAAATTTTCCCGAAGGACCATGTGTGAAGTTGCGAGGAATCCTGGAGCAACATTCCTCAAGAGAAGTGGGTGCACAAATTCATTAACACGCTGGACATAACTCCTATCAACTGGTACCTGCAAACAGAGCTGCGCCTCATCACTGCAAACTGGGAAGGTGTGACTCAGAACTTTGTCACTACCTTTTTATTTGAAAGCCAATATCCTACAGTAGATCAAGTATTACAGGTCACAAGACAGAAATTATTCGAGGAGGCATCTAGCCTCCCTTTAGAACAAGAAGAGAACAAATGGACTGTGCCTCTCCAGAAACTGCAAGGCTATTACAACATCAATTTTGATGAAGATGATGATCCTAGGAAGGTGAAAATCGCAGAAAAAGAAGGCCAAAGAGATTTGGAAGGACTAGGAGTCGAGCTACCATTTATTGGACAGTCGATCAAGATCAAGAAGGTCAATATTGGAACAGAGAAAACACTGAATCTTGCAAATGTTGGAGATTATTGGGATGCTGCCACTATTGATAAGATCATCGAATTACTGCATGAATATCAGGACTTGTTTCCGACCAAGTTCACTGATATGAAGGGCATTAAAGGGCCTATGGGAGAGATGAGGATCCCTTTGAAACCATATGAAATACCATTCAAACAGATACCCTACACATTGAACCCTAAATATAAGGAGAAAATGAAGATTGAGCTCAACAGAATGCTGGAAGAAAGGATTATAGAACCTGTCGAAGAATCAGAATGGATTAGCCGTATGGTGGTACAAGACAAGAAGACAGGAGAGATCAGGATCTGCATAGATCTCTGGAAGATGAACGATGCTTGTTTCCATAACCCCTTCCCTACACCATTCACTGACGAAGTGTTAGATAATGTAGGAGGCCAGGAGGTATATTCTTTTACAGGCGGATTCTTAGGATACCATCAGATCCGGATTGCCAAGGAAG
>SNQJ01S0029945.1:2959-13572 GCA_010110895.2 Picea sitchensis
ACAGCTACTTTATTTACAAAAGAATCATCTTCATCTACCTCTTCTGAAAGATTGGCTACAACAAGAGATTTTCCTTCCATTAATTTTTTCAGATGCATCTGTTGTTCAGGGACAACAACCATGTCTAAGAGGGTTGCATCTGCCTTAATGTTGGCCAATTGATTTAGGATATTGTACTTGGAAGAGGGGGGAGAGGGAGTGATTCGTTGACTCTCAAAAAGTTTAGGAGCCTGGGGTGCATCAACGGTTTAGGATGAGCTCGGGCTAGAAGAACTGCGAGAAGGGTCAAATTTTCCCTTTGGGGCATAGGCTTTGTTTCTAGTGTTGATGACCATGACATCTTCTGGATCGAAAGAATATAGGACGACAATAGTGGCTTCTGGTCTTTTACCAAATATCTTTTCTCTGAAACTCTTCTTTACCTCACATGTGGTTTCTTCATGGTGTTCCTCGCAAAATTTACACCAAATCCGAGGCAGGATAGCGTTCGGATGGAAATTATCTTCAACCAGACTTCTAAAAGGAGAGGCAAAAGAGGATGAAGCTCCAGGGGTGAGAGGGTTGATAGTACCTTTCCTCTCAAAAGCTATGATACGGTTGTTCATATCTTGTACCATCAATAAGAGAGAGGACATATCCGTCTGTCTAACTGATTCTCCCTGGGGTAGACCAGTTCGTTCAAGTTGTTCCTCATACTCTGAGAAAGTGTGCAGAGCGGAACTGAGATTATCAATTTCTTTTTCTTCAAGACTGTGACGATAAGGAGAAGTTAATGCATTGTAGTAATGCATGAAGGTGTCTTGTTTCTGAGGGTGGATAAGTTCGGGGATTTGATTATACAACTTGGTGAAACACAAGTTGAAAGACCTGATGGTCTCACCATCTTTGTAAGTGATGTTATTATACTCCCTTAAATTCTTAGCAGGGATTTTGGATTGCCCATAAGTGGATCAGAACCAATAAATTAACTCCTCCCAAGTAGACAAGATCTTAGGAGGAAGGTCAAAAAAGTCGGCCGCAACCTTTACTTCCAAGGAATTGATGAACAATCACATGCAAGTGTCATTTTCGTTAGCCCCTATGTTATGAAAAGCATTCAAAAATGACAGTAGGTGTTCATTAGTACTGACAGTGTTATTTCCCGAAAACTTAGGCAAATTCTCTTTAAACTTCATAAGCGAGCAAGTAGCAAGTGCTAGGTTAAGAGGAGAGGACACATGCCATGGTGTGGTTGGCATCCTCTTCGAACTGAAAAAGGCCATACTTTTTAATGAATTTGGTGGGGTTTGTAGTATATTGGACAGGGATATGGTGGTTTTACAAGCTACCAATCACTGATGATGATGAATATTGGGAAGATGGATCACTCCCAGTGCCACCAGAGCCACCACTAGATGTCATCTTGTGGATGATAGGCGAGGAAAAGAAAAACGAGTTGGACAAATTAGATAACGTTCTCCTTAGAGCACTTTTTTGGGAAGATAACACAACGTTTCTCCTTCCTATTTCAGCAATAGGATTGATTTTAGGTGACAAGTCTCCTCTTCTTCTAGAAGCACGAGAATCTAAGGACATGAAAGAAAGGCCAAAACTGAAGAAAAGAAAGGTTATTGCTGATTTCTGGGCTACCTACGTCTAGCTTCCAATTGTTCTTGGACACTAATGTCTCTTTCAATTGCTTCCCAAGAATGGTTAAGCTCAGCACGGGTCCTAGCAGTGTCTAAAATATTATGAAACAAGTTCAAAGCAATGTTGGTCTAGTCTTGGAGACCGGGCTCAAGATTGGGCTACCTTGCGATAGGAACAATCATTAATAACAAACAGTCCAAGAATCAAAAACAGAAAAAGAAATATGTATCGATGAAGATCGAGTATGAAAATTAACTGGAGAGATATCGAAGATCTCCCCAGTATGGTCACCAAATAAATGTGGAGGAAAAGATATGAATAGATCTTACTCAAGCATTTTCAAACTTTACTTGGCTAAAGTAAAGTAGACAGGAATATCACCCTACGTTTATAGCAAAAAAAAATATGTATCCTAACTCACAAGTATTAATTACATGTGCTTAGGCTAGTTTTTTATCAACAAAAAGCTTGCTGGAAAATTCACTTTTATGTATTTTTCTGAAAATATCAGTTGTTGAAAATAAATATAAGAACAAAAGTAAAGACACCAAGATCATAATCAAGATAGATGAGACATAAATCAATCTTTATTTCATTCCAATTCATCAAAGAGTCATTGTCTTTACAAAACTTCACATAGAAATCTTGGACCAAAGTCAAACTTATAAATCCCCGATGGAACATACAAAAGGACCTCTGACAGAAAACCAAAACTGAACTCTAAAAGTTGGATCAGCTTGCCATATATTGTTGCCCACTCGACTCTGCACAATATCCTTTATCAATCATGAAAATTAATTCACAAAAAGACAATCCTACACAGACTATCAAAGATAGATCAACACCTTTGAAGAACAAGTGTCTGAATGATTTGATTCAGCCCTGAATATTGTTGTCTACAATAAGACCCTGCTATCACAAAATATAATTAGGCTATGATGAAGATATGAATAAATGAAAACTGAAATATCTCAACATAAACTCAAAGAGAAAACCTTAGCATGCTTTGTGCTTCTATCCTCCTCTTGCTCCTCCCCTTAGTTCAACTTTTAACAATTTAGAATTGGTTAGAGTAGTTGAACTAACTTATTAGTGAAGATAACATAAGACCTTAACTAACTTTATTTAAGGAAGGGGGGGAAAGTAATAATCATAATAGGGTCATAATTAAATAATAAATAATAGGTGGGACCCCCTTTTGACTCCCCTAGTGATAACAATCATCATATCATAACATAATCCATTTGTTAAGCAAACACACCCTTGTGCCTCCCTTCAAAACATATTTTCCTTTGACAATTTTAGCTCATAAAAATTGAAAATAATTCAGATTAATACTCATATATCCAAAATAATACATGTTTTCCAAAATAAAACATGTTGTCCAAAATCCATGGATTCCACTGTCGTAAAACAATAAATAACATGAAAATTAAAACCCATATTTTTCAGTCTGTGAAGCAACCCTTCGTTGTTGTTGTCACCTCCTGATTTCCCTGAAATTGCCTTGGGTTGGGCAGAGCCTTTAGGCTTTATCCCACTAATCACATGGGAACAATTAACCCTCAGATGCATCTGTGAAGACACAGATTTGTCAGAGTCATCGGAGGGCCAGGAAGGGGAAACAATGGCTTTTCCTTTATCTAATGCATGGTGGGCTTCAGTCTTCAATATATCATTGGTGTGGGAAGATTTCACTGGTGAATGGTTAGGGTCGGCTTGTACAATGGGGTTTAAAGGTGGAGGAGCAGGCAAAGATAAGTTTGGTCGGCCACGGTGTTGGAGACTGTTGGGTGGAAATCTCCTACCACCCATCATTTTATGGGACATCATGTTGTAAAGAGACATGAGGAGGCACTGGTATACCGGGGGCTTGAGGGGTTTGGAAGGGAGGCCTTTAAGGCCTCGGTTAGACTATTTCTTGTTCAATCCAATTAAATAATCCAACATGGAACAATTGGCCCAGCTCTTCAGAATCAACATCAAAATGTATTGAGAACCTAGGCCTCCTTGGGCTTCGGTTCCAGTCACCTCTACCTTTGTTTCCTCAGACATGGCTTCCAGGCTGAAAAACTCATCTTGCATATGTTAATGAAATTAACAAATATTGTTTTAAATAACCATGCACTTGACAACTCCTTAAAATATGAGCATGATTTGGCTTAGATGTGTCAGGCTCATGCAATCAATCATACAATTTTCTAATGTTAATCAATGAAGCGAGGGTGGGAAAAAATGTTCAGGGACACATGAAGGATTTGTAATTGAAAACATGATATAATGAAGGGAAGAGGCGGTCACTTCTCAATGATAACAACAATCAAGCTTGTAGCAAACCAATAAACATGATATAATGAAAGGGAAGAGAGACGGTCACTTCTCAATGATAACAACAATCAACTGTAAGCAAACCAATAAACCTCACTGCAATCCACACAGAATTGTGCCACTTTTATCCAATCTAACACAGAAGTTTCCTTAGTTGTGATCAATATCAGAACAAGGGGTGAACAAAATAAATATGGGATATGTGAGGGGTTTATAATTAGCAAAAAATGAGATAATGAGGGGGAAAAAACATTTACTATTCATGATATTAATCAAGCAATCCATAACATATTTTGCAGTAAGGAAAATATGCATCAACCAACAATCAGCTCACTAAGTAATAATTCTTGTGCATTTGTTTAATTTCACTATCCATTAATATCCAACATAGTGTTATTACAAAAGATAAGTACTTCACACAATTTGTAAGAGGTTTTGTTCCTTTTATTCGTACATTATGCATGTTATAACCGTAAAAAAAACACTCAATCTGTAACCATTAACATCCACAATTTCCATACTTTTCCCCAATCCACGTCTATATTTGAAAGTAGTGTTTCCAAACAAATAGAGCCAATCAAGATCTATAATGATATATGTTCCCATACATATATATGTAGTATAAAGATCAAAATGATCAAGACCTCACATGTCACGTCTGAAGGCAATTGACTATAACCAACAATCATCATTTAGACACAAGTTATGCAGAAGCAAATTTCTAAAACCCTATAACCATGCCACTGTGAAACAAATATCTCAGTGCGACTTAAAACCGAGCCAAACATCCCACACAACTGTCATCAACAATGATCAATTTGCAAAAGATAAAAACACTTAGAATTTGAGAGTATTACTAGACATACAAAATCAAGCCATCCATATTATACGTGGTGCACAACTGAGAGGATTCCATAGTGTCATAATTCCCATAACCACACAACAATATATAAGCATGATATAACTTAAAAACTTCATTCTGTGCCATTTATTAAGTTGCTTGTGAGTGACTAGGCCGCACACATTCAAGTGTATTCTACCAATGACAACAGATGCAGTAAACATATCCAATCCAATCTTCTAATTCTCAAAACATCATCTACAGGATGCGACCTGTGTGAACAACACCAAACCCCTGTGACTAATTCCAACCATTATACAAAAATCATAAGAACCACTCTAAAGGCTATATAATAACCAACAATTCGGCACTGTGGTAAGGTAAAACAATATACCAAACAAGCATGATAATAATGCATACCCACGAACCAAAACGAAAACGACAGAGGCTCTTCCATAACAATAAAAAAACTGATTTTTGGACAACGGGCTGGCGACTATGCAATTGGCAATGCGAGGCTCAACCATTATCACAGATATATTGGCCAAAATCCATACTAACATGACTACTATACAAATAAAGGGCGAGTCTGCATTCGAAGTAATAGTCCACAATAAAATTAACATGCCCGGCAGACTTCTTATGTTGCTCTGGTCTGGAGGGTTTATGGGTTTGCACAGTAGCCATCACAGGAGGGATGGGGCATAGACTATGGTGGATCTTCGGGGCTAAAGGCACACACTCGAGGAGGACCACGATGCTTGTGGACATGAGGCATTTCCTTGACAGAGTTGAGCAGGGTTCTAATTAAACCCAGGGACCGTGAAGACAATCATCCAATCAACCTTCTAAAAACCACTTTAACCAAACAAAGTGGTAAAAAAACTATCAGCCAAGAAGGCCACCAACTATGATGAACTCACAATGATTATAGATAGAACTATCGATTTTCCATTCAAAGACGAAGCCACACAGTTGCAACACTCAGGACAACAAAAACCCATACAGCTGAGCCAAAAACATTTCATAACCAGAGTGAAGTCAAGAATGGCTAAAAGAGACATACTTGTCAATCGAAAACCTTAAGATGAGAAGTGGTCAAGTGGTTTCACCTTGCTAAAAATCCGGAGCGTGAACACAACATCCAGATCAAACAATGGTCTGATTAGGGTGGCGACCAATGGGAAGGGTAAAGGTGATGTGCAGTAAATGCACATCGCCTCCACCCATATCACATTTACTCCATAGTGCATGCCAACGAGCCCCCATTAACACCATTAATCAACCAATGCATCAAGAATATCAACTCATCAAACCATAGCATAATCCAAGTTCCACACTCAACCATTGCATCGTTACCTTGCCAAATGCGCCACCCATGTCATAACTCGAATAAATCGCTTGACAAATATACAATAGAATCATCACTAATTACGTAATCACCATAAAAAATTGCAAGCCATTACTTCCATGAGCCACCAAGGTTCATAACATATGCATATCAGCTATCGATTGCATCAATCAATGCATAACCATTGTATTATTCCCTTGCCAAAATGTGCCACTAAAATTTCCACCACATGCATATAAGATATAACTTAACAATATTTCATAGCCATTTCTTGTTAGTTAGGAGTTAATCACTATCAACAAGCATTTCCATGAATATAGTATCACAGAGCTAGATCTCTTTTGCATTAGATATGGTATTTTGTTTTTCCTCAAGGTGCCCTTTTGCGATTTTCACTAACATTTGTTGTGCAGGTGCGAGAAGAAAAAAATACCATAATGAATAACAGGTTGTAGTATCATGAAAGAACAACATCTCAAGCCTAACTGATACCAATGACAGCCATATTCTCATCAACTAAGTAAAACCTTGTAGCATATCACCATAATATTGAAAATGATCCGACCTGATTTTCAAAATTTTAAGGGGGTCCCACGTACTAGCATTATTTAGTCTTATATAAAAATGGGTTTTAGCAACACTTTGCGGGCAAAATTTACGTTGATGTTTTCAATTGTCAACAAGGTGCTCTATTTTTTTGGCTATGAAATCCCTTAATTCTTTCTTTTTCTTTTCTGTGGCTTCCTCCTCTGGTTTCCTTCTAATCTGATCCTTTTCAATCCAAGTCTTTCCTAACAAAAGTGAAAAAGGGGCATTGTTCTCAAAAAACTTAATGACTTCAAATTCCTCTTCAGTCGATGTTTCATGGGAAATCATAGGTACATTAGTAATTCTTCCACATAGGGTTATCATCTTTCCTTTAAACAAGCCTATCCTTTCCAAAAATTTCCCAAGTGCTTTCTGTCATAATATTCACTTGTGTTTCTTCATCCAAGACACAGTCTATGTCGAAGTCTCATATTCTTGTTTCTATGCACTGCTTTTCTTTCAAGATCTCTGGTAAACTGAAGTGTCTATGATCATTCAATGTTTCTTTCAACTGTAATAACATAGTCTCTGATTCTTTCTGGTTCTCTAACATATCCTTAGACTCTTGACCTTCTTTATAGTTTTCTTGTCTCATGTTCATATGTTCAACTTTAGCAATCATACTTGGACAATCCAAAACCTCATGACCAATAACTTTACAACAAAGACAAATAGGACCTGTACCAGGGCATGCCTTAGCAAGATGTCCTGATCTTTTGCAATTATAACACAGTGTCAATCCTCTCTCTTTCTTTTAAACTATCCCCAACCTTTCCTGTACTATGCATTGGGATCACAATGATGGACTTGCAATCTGCAAAAATTCTTTCTGGGTTCCTGCATCCATTTATTAGTCCAAAAATTATTTCTATGCATAGGAATAACATATCTTTCTCTATTTCTATCAAATTTATTCAGATCAATTCTTTCTTCTATCTGTGCCCTAGTTTTCGGACTAGGACAATATATATCAAACATACCTAGATTCATACTTTTGAAATAAAAAATTTCACTTATCTTACCTTTACCAGAGCACAAAGCTTTAAGATCTTACCTCTTTTCTTCAGATCTGGTTTCTTTCTTTCTTTCTTAGCACAAAGCTTCAAAAGTTAAGTAGAATATTGTGCACTACAACAACAGATTTATGCATAGATATTTCTCTTTTCTTCAGTTCCCAACAATCATAGTTTCAGGTCCCGACAACGGAACCATTTGTTGGCATAGGGGCAAACCCAGGGTTCAACGCTTCAACAAAACCCTAACTGTCGGCCCTTTTGGAAAAACCTATGAAGCAGATGAAGTCTCACCCAAGGTAGAGGCAAGGGGGGTTACAGGACTCAGGTGTCTGTAACCAAGATGAGACACAAATATGTGATTACAACACTTAATCAAGCACTTATCCAGTAATATGCATTAGATCTTGGTTCTCATTCACATCGTAGGTTAACCCTTATTACAGATCAACATAGTAACAATTTAGATCAAACCCTTAAAACCTCTTAGAACATAGCATTAGTTCTGATCTAGCATTCATTCAACATCAATGAAGCACTAAGCATCCATAGATCTATCTATCATACATAAAGAGCAATGCACTAAGAAAATAACATCATAAAAAACATCAACAATATCACACAAAGCACAAAAAACACATGATATACGTGGTTCACCCCAATGTGGGGTATGCCCACCAACTACTTCTCTTCTTCTTTATTAGTATTCAATCTCCTTACATTCTTCTGCTCCTATGCACAAAGCCACAGAGCCAATCTTCGCACTCGACAAGTGATCTGCGCACAACGCACTAGATCCACCTTCCCCAAAACTAGGTCAAGGCACAGAGCCAACTCCTTACTAGCACACAGCCTCTTACAATCACTTACACTTACCTCTACAAGTCTTAAAACATCCTCTTGCACAAAGCCACTAGTCATGCACTAAGGCAATTACAAGTACCCATTCTTACATCGCTTAGCTACTTATTTATACATTTACAAAAAGCCCTAATCATGGGTAAACCCATGGGTCGACATCCCTTAACATGTTACATAAACCCTAATAACCCTTGTTGGGTCCACAATCCCACAAAACAAGTGAGATCCCACGATCTCCGCTCCGCCTGGGTGCTCCATCTTCTACCAGCCTGCCAAAGTCCCAAAAATGGTCAAACATGAACAATGTTCTCTCAAAACTTGGTCAAGGGACAACAGGAGCCAGAGCTTCTATTTATGGGAATGAAAACTCAAGATGATAATCATTCTGAATATGAAGAATAAGTGAACCTTGAGGAAGAATTTATCTGTGCAATTGAAGAACTAAGAAAATCTAAAAATCAAAACAAGTTACTAAGGGAACAACTTCTAAAATTTGAAGAACTTACAAAATCAAGGGAAAAAGAGGTTTCCAAAACCATTAGTGATTCAGGACAATTGATTATTGAGTTAAAAACCCAACTCCTATAAACCAAAATAAAAGAATAAATCTTTAATAAAGAACTCAATGAAAAACAACAAACATGTAATATATTGGAAGATGAAATAATTCAAATAAAAGGGAAACTAGAAAAATAAGACAT
Source organism: Picea sitchensis (assembly GCA_010110895.2). Lineage (NCBI taxonomy): Eukaryota > Viridiplantae > Streptophyta > Pinopsida > Pinales > Pinaceae > Picea > Picea sitchensis. Next base: position 12,272 of record SNQJ01S0029945.1, read on the forward strand.
TCAATCTAAGTTTGAAAACATCTCGAAATTCATGAACACCATTATTAGAAGTCAGAGATCCCTATACAGAACAAAAGAATGAAAAAAATCCAATCAACTATGTATATGCTCTCAAGAACTCCAGAAGAAGAGAAGAAAATAAGGTAAGGGCAATACCATTGAAGACTATCCCAAATAAACAGAAATTTGCACTCCCTATTAAAGAAAAAGATGAAAAAAAGAACAGAATCATCAAAACGAATCCCTCTAACAGAAATCAATATATTTTCCTTGGATATTGTTATTCCTGCAATAATTTTGGACATAAAGAAGTACATTGTAAAGCTTATAGAAAGTACAATCCAAGAAATGTTCAAAGAGATGAAAACAATAAGAATAATGCAGAAAGAAGAAATTATATCTCATTCTCTCCCTTAAAAGACTTCAATATTGAATGCCAAAAATGCAACAATTATGGTCATAAGTCTAGTGAATGTAGATTGCCAAAATATTCCATGAAGGCAAGTATCTCCATCATTAAGGAAAATTATAAGAAGATATGGAGAAGAAAAGCTAAAGTACAAAGGAAGAAAAATGATAAAGATATTGCACCTAAAATAGATAAAATTGGCAATAGAAGAATGATGGGTGAAGTGTCTGATAATGTATATGAAAATTAGAGTTATGCATATGAAGTGGATCAAGCTCAAGAAAAGAAAACTCCTAAAGAAAAATGTGACACAATTGCAGAACTTGATAATGTCCTGCAAATAAATTATTCATTACCCAACAAATGGAAAATGCAAAAAGAAAATTCTCAAGAAAAGGATAAAGAATCTTTTGTTGCACAAGACAATAATGATGATGATGAAATTTCAATAGGATATCAATAAAAATATTTAAGTGATGATGATCTTGGAAATTTTCGAACACTATTTTGATGATCTACTAAAACTCCTCCTCAACAAAAAAATATAAACAAAAGAAAGGAAGGAGGAATTAGGGAAGATTTAAGATTGTTCCTATTGATACCCCTATGAGTATTAAAGCACAGAAGAATGAAGAGGATCTTGGGTTACAAATGAATAGATAACTAGCATCATTTAAAGCAGCATGGTTTGAGGGTATAACTCTATTTTGTAGGATCTGACATGGTTTATTGCAGATCTTCATTTTCCAAGGAACAATGTTGGTTATGTATTCTCTCAGTGAAGTTACGTGAATGGTTTCTTAGTAGATCTGTCATGGTACATGGTTGGTACATATGTGAGATCCATTGATATATCTTATGATAGAGGCATATCATGTGTCATGTTGGAGCC
>SNQJ01S0029945.1:40026-53123 GCA_010110895.2 Picea sitchensis
CATGGGAGGAAACATGCCAAGGATCTATGTATCATTGGACAAAAAGAAATCAGAATACCAATCCCCCATGATTGAAGTGGAAGGTAAGATTGACAACCATCCATAGAAAGTTCAATTTTAATTAATTGAAATATTTCACTTACAAAGGAGTAAGAATAAGAAGTCTTGGCTAGTTTATTTAGCCATGGGGGCTAAGAGGAAAATCAATGAAATGGTTAAATATTGTCCAATATACATGAAGGGACTCAACACGAAGGTATATGTGAACATATTACCATTGGTTCATATGACTGTATAATTAGCATGGATTGGTTGGAAAAACACCATGATGTCCTAGACCGTTGCAACAAGAAAATCACTTGTCTTGATGAGCTAGGACAACAAGGAAAAGTTTGATGCATTCCCAAATATGTAGTTATTAGATAAATTTCATTCATGTAGCTTTCGCTTCCTTAATCCTTTGCCTTATGGATTTCATATGATCTTCCATTTCTTGGAACACTTCTAGTCCCACCAGGAACATGTCCTCTAGTCGATCCCAACTCAAAGGTGGCCTACACAGTCATCTGTATAGAAACTCAAAAGGTGTCATCTTGATTGTACTTGGATAATTGTTGTTGTATGAAAAATCTACCAATGGTAAAAATTCTTCCCAATGTTTTTGTTGATCCATCACATACATACTAAGCATATCCTCTAAAATTTTATTTGTTCTTTAAGTTTTTCCATCTGTTTCGGGGTGATATGTTGTACTAAAATTGAATTGTGTTTCCAAATCCTCTTGGAAACTAGTCCAAAATCGTCCGGTGAATACCGATCCTCGATCGGATATTATCTTCCTTGGTACACCATGCAATCTCACAATATCATTAACAAAAATTATAGCTATGTCCAGTGCTTGAAATGTCATACAAACTGGAATAAAATGTGCACTTTTCGACAAAGTATCAACGACTACAAAAAAAGAATCATGTCTCATTGTCGTCGGTGGAAATCCCACTATAAAATCCATCAATATAACTTCCCATTTCAATTTAGGAATCACGTGTGGTTGTAATAAACCCGTTGGATGTCTATGTTCATCCTTCACTTGCTAACATTCAAGACATATCGCCACATAGTTAAATATATATGTCTTCATTCCCTTCCAAAAGAATAAAGGTTTAAGGTCTGCCTTCATCTTCGTGACTCCAGGATGAGCCATATATACTACTCGATGAGATTCGTTCAAAATTAACCTTCTCAATTCATCATTTGATGGTACATAAATTCGGCCATTAAACCTTAATATCCCGTCACTATCCAAAGAATATCCATCATACCTAGGTATCATCATAGTATCTCGTCCGATATTGTCTTTTACTTCCTTGTATCAGTCGTCTTCAATCTGTAATGCTAAAATATTTTCTTGAAGATTCGTTTTTAGGGGTATTACTGAGAAAATGTGTGGTCTCTAACTCAATTCATTTTCCACTCTGTTAATTGTTCCTTTGATATACATGATCTCAAAATCATATTCACTTAAGAGTTCTGACCAATGCCTTTGTCACGCATTCAAGTCACTCTGAGTAAAAAAGTGTTGCAATCCACAATGATCAGTTTTTAACTCAAATTTTCATCCTATAAGAGAATGTCTCCAAACTTGCAAGGAATAAAAAATCGCCAATAATTCCAACTCATGCGTTGCGTAATTCTCTTCATGCCTTCTTAGTTTCCTTGAAATATACGCGATAACTCAACCTTCTTGCATCAATACTCCACCCAGCCCTTCCTTGGATGCATCGGTGCATACCAAGAATTCCTTTTCCATATCTGGAACCTTCATTATCAGTGTTGTCGTTAATGACTCCTTAAGTTCCTGAAATGCTTCCATGCATTTCTCTGTCCATATGAATTTCTTATTTTTCTTCTGCAATTTCATAATTGGATTTGATATCTTTGAAAATCCTTCTACAAAGCGTTGATAGTATCTTTTTAATCCCATAAAACTATGTACTTATTGCATGTTCATCGGTGTTGACCATTCCATAATAGCCTCAACTTTCGTTGTATCCAAAACGATACCTTCTCTAGAAATAATGTGTCCCAATTAGTGAATCTTTGTCTGATAAAACAAACATTTCGACAGCTTTCCGTACAACTTGTTTTCTCTTAAACACTGCAACACTAACATCAGGTGTTCGTCATGTTCCTCTCTCTTTTGAGAGTAAATCAATATATCCTCGATAAATACCTATACGAACTTATCCAAATACTCGTGGAATACCACATTTATTAAACTCATGAATACACTTGGGGCATTTGTCAATCCAAACAATAATACTGTAAATTCATAATGTTTGATATCTTCCTCTTTGATTCGCAACTGGTAGTATTCCGATCTTAGTTCAATATTTGAAAAATTGTCACTCCCTTCATTTGATAAAAAAAATCATCAATTCTTGGTAATGGGTATTGGTTCTTGATCATGGATTTGTTTAACTAATGATGGTCAATGCAAATCCTCTAGGATATGTCCTTCTTTCTTACAAAAATTATTGGCACACCCCATGGTGATACACTTGGATGTATAAGTCTCAAATCCAACAACTCCTTCAATTTCATTTTTAACTCTTGCAATTCCGATGTCGACATCTGATATGGCATTCTTGCAATTGGTTTTGTACCAGGCTTTAGATATATAGTAAATTCCAATTATTTTTCAGGCGATAAACTTGGTAGTTCTTCAGGAAAAACATCAACAAACTCTGAAACTACATGAAGGTTTTATAATCCTTTTGTGTCCCCCTTTTCATTAAGCACTAAAATGGCATATAACTTACATCCCTTGCGCATACTTTTCTGTAATTGTAGGGAAGAAATAAATCTCAACGACACTCCTTGGTTTCTTCCTACGATTACTCTACTCTTTCCAAAATCACCAATCAAAATTAATCGGCTCATCTTACAGTTAAGTATTGTGTCATGCGATTCTAACCAATCCATTCCAATCACAATATCATAATATCCCAATATTGTGACATACATGTTTACACTTGTGAAAAAATCACCCAAGTTGATATTACAATTCTTAACTTTTCCTCCAACCTTTTTCTTAGCACCAAATGCCATTTCCACATATCTAAACTCATCTTGTTTGAATTCCTTCACCTTAATTCTTTTAAGCACAACACTAGATATAAAACTCTCAATAGCTCTTGGATCTATCAAAACACTAAATTGTTGATCATCTATCATACATGAAGTCTCGAGCACTATAAATTGATGCTCAACCTGATAGTTTTTAACCGTTGCATGAATCCTATGGGCCTTGCCCAAATCTCCCACTATCATTTGTCCTTCTAATCAGGCAACTCTTACCTTCTCAATAGGACAATCTCTCGGGTATTGTGGCTCTCCACAACTCCAACATCTATTTTTAGGGTCGGTGCTCCTAGTTCCAGAGGAAGAATCTACTGGTATAGGGTTTTGAGGCCCCGATCTGTTCTCTGGAAAATATATAGACTACTTCCACTACTGAGGACGACACTTCCACTACTTCTGTGGTGCTCTATACAAAGCCCTATGACTAGTAATCGGTCTACATGGCATAGAAAACATAGTTCCTCTGAGTGTATCATGGTGCCCAAAAGTCTACCTAATAAGTGTATGTTGTTGTGGTGCTCGATGCGGGGTCTGTCCTGTCTGCCTGGGAGGAGTCCTACCTTGACCCCCACTTTTCAACTCTTCTTCAACAATAAAAAAAAATTGTACTGCATCGTGCAAATTTAGAGGCATTAGGATCCTCACCTTAGCACGAATGTTGAAGTTGAGACCAAACACAAACTTGTTAACCTTTAATTTTTTTGTTTTCATATCTGGAGTGTATCTGAGAAACTTCATGAACTTGGCCTCATACTCTGGTACTATTTGAATACTATGTTGTAAAGTGTTGAATTCATTAAGATTGTTCTCAATGAACTCATCAGATAAGTACCTCTCTCATAATCGTTCCTCAAACAATTCCCATGACACGTCTTTAATGATCATGTTCAGTTGTGGTAGGAGTGTCTTCCACCAAAGAAGCACACTCCTTTTTAGTTGAAAGACTACCATGTTGACCTTCATGTTGGAGGTATAATCGCGTAATTCAAAGCACATTTCCATATTCTCCAACCAAGCTTCGACGGTTAAACCATTCGTAGAACCCATGAACTCGGTAAATTTTACCTTCTTGATTTATTTATGAACACTAACACTCACTACATGAGGGAGTTGCGAACCCTCATTAGGTATAGACTCCCTGCCCTCATCACGATCAAGACGATTTATCATCTCCTCAGACCTCCTCTGAAAAAACCTCATTATTCCCATGATGTCGCCCACTACAACTTGCTCTCACTAAGTAGTTTTTCCTTCTCCCTATGGAGTAGATCCCTCAGGTGTTGATGTACTTGGAGGAGGAATTCCTCTTCCTCCTACAACCCGATGTCTACTCACTCTCTATCCTCTAACCATGATACATGCCATGAAACAAGTTCAAATTATATTAGTATTTCATTTTTACATAAACATTGGAAGTCGTAACGGGTCTGTGTCACGGAGTGGAATCCGCTCTGATACCATATGTAAGAACCCTTTTGATAACCAATATTGCGTAGGAAACTCATCTTTAATGATTGGGTAATGTTAGGTTGACACCGATTTTATTTATTTTATTTTATTTTTAATCAAAAAAAATTCATGTAAACACTAACACGAAATTACAATTTAATCAAAAGAAGTGGAATGGAAAAATTTGTTTTTGCTCCACTTGTGCACTAGTTTTAGATCCCTACAAGTTTAACAAGATTTCATTGAAAGGGAACTGTTATCGCTCAATTTGTAGTTTAGGTGAAGTAGCTGAAAGGTAAGGGTCAAACTGGCGTAACATGAGCTTCCCCACCCACTGTCACCTCGATGGGGGGCTCTTTATATTTAGGGTGGCTAAGCCCAAGGGAAACGTCCATGGCAATCTGGGGTTTTGAAAGGTAAAGGCTTAAAGGATTAAGGAAAGTTTTCCCTTTCACAGATTACCGCCAAGAAGATAATCAAAATGAAGAAATACCACAGAAGAGGCACATGTTTGCGAGACAAGGCAACAATAAAACTAATACATGCAGTAGTGGTTAGTACTTCATAGATCAATGACTATCAACATTCAATGTATATGAGCATAGACAACAGTAAATATTGACGAAGTCAATGTTTGCAATAATGAAAATGGCTTATAATATTACTTCTCAATAAATACCAGAATGATATAGCATCCAATAGAAATGATTAATCCTTGAAATAACTCAATGCATTAAATATCATTAAATGCTCATATATAACAGGATTGTTGCGTCACTATGCTAGAGATGACGTCAACTTTTATTAGGGTTAGTATAATAGACAAGGAAGTCAATGTTTTGTTATTTAGCCAATGAAAACTATCAATACATCAATGTATATCATTAGATGACTAAGCCACAATGTTTTCTATCAATCAAAAGCTTCAAAAAGGCATGACGTCATCATTAATTTGCAGGTTAGTAGACGTTAGGGTTAGTTAGGGTTTCAAGTTTGAGAGTTTTGAAAGATTGTTTTTGCACAACAAGCTCAACGTTGGAGAGATAAACAAGTGCCTTAGGGTATTATGGAGTCAAAAGCAAGGGCAAGATATCGGGAGGATCTAAATCTAAAGACTAGAGAGTTAGGTTCTATTGTGTTGCAATGGCAGGGCCCTAGAATCAAAACCCTAAGGGGAGAAGGCTCATTCCGGTGTTGCTTAAGCAAGGCCTCATGCTCCTCCCTCTTGCTTTAAATATTCTTGGCAAAATGGCTAGCTTTTAAACACAAATCTAAGGGTGAAAAGTGTTGCAAGAGAAAGGCCCTTCAAACCCTAAAAAGTCAAAACCCTACGTGTAGAATCAACTAGGCCTAGGACGTCTTATTTCTTCAACTTATGTTTAAATGCTAACTCAGAAAAAGGATGATTAGTGTAGCAACGGCTAGGCTATATCTTCCTCAATCAATGGCTAAAACAAGTTTCTCAATCATGGGGACATATAGCAAGGACCTACTTGTGTGCTTGCTACCTAGGGTTTCAAGAATAAGCAATATAATAGCAATGTAACAATAAATGCAAGAGATTTAACCTACAACCATTCATTCAAGAAGTTTTACATGAAAAATACACTTACAAATCATGAAGAATGCTCATCAAACCCTAGTTGTAAACCTTCCAATGAGAGAAACACCATAATATACCAAGAAAATCCTCCAATCAAGAGTTGCGCCTCACTTTCAATAGCCAATATACCAAGACAAAAGACAAAAGTGTCTCTCTCACAAGAGAGTGAGTTATGTTATGTTCAAAATGAGGTCCAACGTCCTCTATTTATATCATCCAAATGACCCTTAATTTTAAAAATACGTCATAAAAATAGCCAACAAGACTGACCTTAAAATTTACACTGTTTTTTACATTAAATGCTAAAAAATGTCATAATATGAGCTGAAAGGGGGACGTCAAGCCCTTTTGAGGGAGACGTTGGCCCTTTTTGGGAAAGCTCAGCATCCAGAGACCAAAACGTTGGCCCTTCTAGGGCTCCTCCAAGCTGCCACACGTGCCAAATGACCCCATCACACTGTCGCACGCTCTAGACAATGTCCAACTGCCTCAGGTGACGTCCTGTCCATTGAAAGAAAACACCCTGTCTGCAGTGGGTGATCCCCCCTAGGTCGGGCTCTGCCAAAGTGTCCTGGGTGGAACGTCCTTCTTCCTTCTTGTGCAATGGCTCATCACAACGTTGTCATGTATCTGCCATCCCAGTAACCATTTGATGGGCTCTTCAGCTCCATGGAGGTCCGAGCTAATCATATCCCCATGTGTACCAGTCCTCTGGTACCTGTCCGTCGGGTATGGTCTTGCACATAAAAAACTACGCCCTCCATGGGCTCATCAGTCCTCGGGATCATGGCAACATCAAAATCTATGTCCTCCATGGGCTCATCTGTCCTTGGGATCATGGTAATGTCAATCATATTTCATCATTAAATTTATCAAATACATACATAAAACCCCTAACATATCCCTCTATGGTTCAAAGACATTACACATATCTACTATACAAAGTTGAAGAAAACAAAATCAAACAAACGTTGGGCTAATATCCACAAGAAAAAGGAAAGTTTCCACAGGATCATTCAGTTCATGAGATGATATGGTCTGGATGTCCAAATTTCATTGTGAAGACCAGGGGAAGGTATTTTCCGCGGGTGCCTTTGTAGGAGGTGAGTTGTACCCATCATGGATGCACTTTTCCAAGCCCCTTTATTGCCTTTATCTCTTTATTTATTTCTTTTCTTTCTTTTATTTTTTCTTTCAAGACCTAGTTGAGGGATAGTGGGTCTCATAATGAGCCAACCTTATCATTTATTTTCACATAAATGATAAGGTTGGTTCGTGATGAGACTCCCCTCTTCCCTCGCCATGCAACCAAAGGTCATTTCTCTAGCATGGTGACCAGGATAATGGCAATGTCATACCGGGCTAGATACCTATGAACATAATGGGTCGGTTCGCGGATGAGACCTCCCATCCTCTTGGTTAGGGTCTTGTTTTATTATTTTCTTAAGGTCCCTTTAGTTTCTTATCGAGGCCTTTTACTGCCTTCTCGGGATCCCCGGGCAAAGCTGCCTATAGGTTTTGTATTTCTTATGGCTTTTATCTTTACCAACTATTTTACCCTCTTGGCCTTTTAGCCCCTTCTTCCCACTCTGACAAAGTGTAACCCCTCAAAGGTCATCCCAATGCTTTTAATTAGGAATGGGATGGATGTGTGGAGATAAGATGTAAAATGATATAATGGTGGAGCGGATGATGGCTCTGCGAACTCGGGTGGCTAACCAAAACCCATGAACATAAAATTGCTAGGTCACCCCGCTAATCACCCCAACAATGGTCAAGTGGATTAGTGTAAGATCCAAGCGCTATTAGAAATGTAAGGGAACCCGATGCATAAGCATAAGAAAGTTATAATGATCAAACATGACACATACTGTGATACCTGACCAATTACCTCATGGAGCAAGAGTGTCCGATGCAAGTCCAAGCCGATGGTGATGAAGCCGCTTGGCCGCTAATCTGACAAGTCCGGGCGAAGAAGAAGGATGGCCCTCCGTGGCCATGCTCAGGTCAATCCCGCCTCCTGCACTTCATGTCTAGGACCATGTGGGCTCTGAGACATGATCTCCTGCTATCCCTAGATATCAGGGATAACATATGGATCCAACTCGGGAACATGTGCTCCCCATAGAGTGCATGAGAAACTCAAAAATCTCCTCGCATAAACCCGCAGACCAAGCCACACTTTGACAAGAACGCATCCAATTGAAAAAGGTGGGTGGTATTGCCACCCCAAATATATAATATATGTGTATATAAAGTAATCAAGGATGCACGAGTAAACACTCACCTTACTTTACCCTTGGTCGTTGTTGGTGTAGTCAAAACAACCAATGAAGCCAATCCAACAATGTCCCACACCTGCCTTTGTAAGCCTACTTCAAACCAAAATATATTAAATTAAGAACAAAAATATCAAGCAGCAACACATATCATATCACTGAAAGTCAATCTGAATCTATGGAGGCTGGTGGGAGGGAGAAAATCCCGCCAAGTCCATCTCCTCGGAAAAGTAATCAATCCTATCCAAGAAAGGGTCATGAAAATACAATGTTCAGAAAATCGACTCAAAGGTTTGTAAACTGGTTACCTGGGGCATCCTCATGCTCTAAATTCAAGGAAGGAATCGACAAAGATTTAGCAGACGAATCGACAAACTATCAAGGGAAAGTTGAAAACCCATTGAACTAGCATTACCCAACCAACCCTTGGAGTCTAGGGTTTTCCCAGGAGGAAACTCAACATGTGTGCTGTATTTCCCAACTACACCTTTAATGGAAAAGCATGGCAAAGTAACAATAGGTGGTTGGAGCGAAAAGTCATGAGAAACCTTCTTTAGGCAAACAATGTCCTTACTTGTATTAAAAACTGATCACAACGGTGGTTGGAAATCATCTTCATGAAACGATTCCAAATGCTCAGAAGGGTACTAATCAAAAATCTCAAGGTAAGACTAAAACTACCGTGGTGAATGAGGTACCGTGTCATCCTTGGTTTGAAAGGTACAAGTAAAAACATCATCTCCTTTGTTTCCATTGGATCGAAGTAATCATAGACAATTGCGGGGAAAAACTAGAAATGACTCTCTCCAAGATGTAATCCGTGTCATAACCAACTATATCAAGACCTTCGCCTCCCAACATGTATGAACTCATCAATGTTATCAATAGTGTCACTATCTATATCATAGCATGCAGAAGGAAACACTTAGAATTTCATCCTCCTCCTCCTTCATCACAAGGTAGCATTACTGCGAGGTAACTTAATATTTCTTGTTGAGCAGGAACTTCAAGGAGCTCGGCGTTTTCTGTGCATGTCATTGTTTAATCCTCATGGACTACTTCTTTACCTTTGCGATTACACGGCAAGGGCCATCAACTTCGCTCAAAGCTTTCTCCCTTCATTTTTTGAATTAAGGAACACGGTCCGAAGCTAATCATATCCCCATGTGTAACGATCCTCCTGCAATTGTATGTCGGGCATGGTCCCAAGACATCAAAAACTAATGCCTCCATACTATCACCCCCTAGGACGCAGGTAATGTCAATCATATTTCATCATTACATTTGTATCAAATACATGCATAAAACCCCCGATATATCCCTCCTCTAAGATCTCAAAGACATTACAATATATCTACTATACAAAGTTGAAGAAACAAACGTAATTCAACCTATTGGGCTAATATCCACAAGAAAAAGGAAAGTTTCCACAGAGGATCATTCCATGTTCATGGAGATGATATGGTTCAGGATGTCCAGCCTAGTAAGCACTGTGGAAGGTGTTGTCCTGCGGGTGCCTCTTTGTAGGAGGTGATTAAAATCTGCCATGGATGCAACCCTTTTCCAAGCCCCTTTATTGCCTTTATTTTTATTTATTGCTTTTTCTTTTCTTTTGTTTAAGAGATAATCAGGGGAAATTGCCTTGGTGTGGTGACCAAAGATGACAAAGGTTACCCACCGGGTATCTTCACAAAAATGATAAGGCTAGCTCCGTGGATGAGACTCCCTTTCCTTTGGCTATGCAACAAAAGGTCATTGCCCGGCATGGGTGACCGATAATGGCAATGTCATACCGCTTGATACCTATGAACATAATAGGTTCGCTCATGATGATTCCTCCCATCCCTTTCCTTGGTTAGGTCTTGTTTTGCCATTTTTCTTAGGGTCCCTTTTTTTTTTTTTTTTTTTTTTTTTTTTTTTTCCTTCTCGGGGATCCTTGGGCACGGCATCTCTAGGTTTTATTTCTATGATTTACCTTACCACCGCTTACCCCCTCTTCCCATTGTGACAAAGTGTAACCCTCAAAGGTCATCCTAATGGCTGAATTAGGGAATGGGATGGATGTATAAGACAAAATGATAGAATGGTGGAGCGGACGATGGCTCCGCAACTCGTGGCTAACCAAAACTCCATGAACATAAACTTGTTAGGGTCACCCTAATTAATCACCCCAACAATGGTCAAGTGGGATTAGTGTAAGATCCAAGTACACGTAAATGTAAGGGAACCATGCATACATAAGAAGCTATAATGATCAAACACACATACTAGATTACCTTGGACCAATTACCTCATGGAGCAAGAGTCCCTCCCCATGCAAGTCCAAGCCGATGGTGATGGAAGCTTGCTGTCAGCATCGTGACAAGTCCTGGCTAAGAAGAAGAAGGACAGCCCTGTAAGGATGGGCCCTCCAGGGCCATGCTCAGGTCAATCCTACTCTCGGTACTCCATGTCTAGGACTTGTGGGCCTCGAGACATGATCTCCTAGTTATCCCTAGATATCAGGGATAACAGGAACTTTTAGTAATTAATACAAGGAGGACAACAAAAGAATATACCAAGTAACTTTTACAATAACTTTGTTAACTTCGCCACTAACTTGTGAATGCTATATTTCAACTTCTATGCATTTACATAATTTATGTCGCCAAAATTTCCTTACTAGTCTAGTACTAATTATAGAGATCCATTTAGAGAAGTAAGATTATACCGGTGTACTCATTTTACTTTTTCTGTGGAACTACTCAACTAGTACATAAGTTATTCATACAAAGCAAGTAAGTTATAGATTCATAATTCATAAAGAACCATAATGAACTTGTTTCCACATTGTTTATTATAAAAATTATAAACAAAATAAAATGATTCTAACAATCATCCATTATTATCAATGATATTGTGCATCAATGAGACTAAAATTCAATTATTTTTAAAATGTTTATAACATTAAAATTAAGACATAAACCTAATCTAAGTTTACATAAACTTTAAGAGATTTATTATCGTCACCCTTAATTATGGATGAATGATAACTAATTGATACCTTGACCCGGATTGTTCCTCTTTGCCATTATAATTTAGTTTCATAACATTTATCATATGAAAGTATTACAATGTAATTGTAGATTAATCTAATCATCATTGGTTATATTCATTTAATATTAATAACATCTGACATTTCTGTATATTTATGGTACAAATTCATGGATTACGATGGATTAAATCAATAAAGACATACTAAAATTACCACCAGGTAATTAGTAGTTGAAGAAAGGGAAGCTCACAATAGAAAGACGTCTAGAGAGACATGGCCGGAAGTGTCTTGAGATAAAGCTCGGAATTTCCGAAAATAAGGTTCAAACATGAAGTAATTCGGAAAATTCCATACTCTATAGAAGTTCAAAGAATGGGTAGCTCCAACCTTGCACACAACACGATTTTGGATACTGCTAAACTTAATCCAGCGATCAGGAACCAAAATAAGCGGTTCCCTCCTAAACTCGATACTCTTGACAAGGAGAAGATTTTGGTCTTAACACAAAAAGTTCTCAAGGACTCTACTACAGTGTGACAAGCCATTATTTAATATCAAGTTCAAGAGGGATTCAAGACATTTGGTAGCTAATATACAACGGGGTAAGGGATGCCACAAAAACAATATTAAACATGGAACTAAAAGTCGAGGGGTTACTATACTCAACTCTACTGAGTGATCAATTTTCTGTAACAAAATTTTATTTACACTTGGATCCAGAAAGGATACCAATAACCCGAGTTTTGTACACTTGTATTGAGCTTGAAGGTGTACGAATAATTCACAACATGCAATACATGCATTTCACAACAGAACTCAAACCAACCATAGGTTATATCAATGTACATGGATACTTCCAGATATCATCTCTAGCTCAAGATAGTTATAGACCAAGGTTATGATTTTCACATTTATATAATTTATTAAAACCAAAGATTATAGTAGTTTATTCGACCTTGTTCATTCCAATTTTATATAGGCATATATATAAATAAAAATAGTGTATATGTTCAGAAATTGAATTCGACAACCAATTTGTAATATATATATATATATATAGAAAAACAATGTATATGTTCAGAATTTGAATTCGACAACCAATTTGTACATCACTTTCTCACTGACAAATAAAATTAAAAAACAATATAACAGTAATAATCAACAGAAGTTTCACATCTATTTTTCATGCTGGGTAATTTATCCTTCACGTTGATCTACAATTTGTACAATGAATATATCAACCAATAAAATAAATAAATTATCGATATCGTAACCCAAAGTCCGACGAGACTTGAAGTGATAATCAACTTGGAATCTTGCGTGCATCCCTTCTTTTTTCTTGGTAATCAAGTGACCGCACTGATACCTCCCAGCTAATGCTAGACGTACTCTTCTTCCCCCTTAGCCCCTCGAGCCGCAAAGGGGACACACACAAAAAACCATATCTCAATAGCACAAGCTTTCCCTTGCAAGGAGAGGCTTCCACCTCTTACACAAGCTTGAACCTAACTCACACAAGTAAACTCAATCAATCAAAATTTCACCAACATTTCATCCATACAGCATTAGGCTCCCTTCTCTCTTCCTC
>SNQJ01S0029945.1:70893-81672 GCA_010110895.2 Picea sitchensis
GCAATTGATGCTTCATGTTTCTCCTTCCTTTTCCTTAGCCCGAGACAATGATTCTTGTAGTGACCATACTTTCGATAGTTGAAGCATTGTATTTTTGAAATGTCTTTCTCTTGATTTGGCTTCCTCCTTAAACCAAACTTCCTTTTGTTCCTGAAATTCTTGAATCTTGTTGTGAAGGCTTGATCATCGTACTTCTTTTGGGATTTCTCTTTTGCACTAATCCTTGATTCTTCTTGAGCACAACAAGTCCAAAGTTCTTCAAATGTTGGATACTCCTTCCTTGTGTTCATGCTTACAGCAAATGCATCCCACGTCTTGGGAAGACCATTGAGTACTATGTTTACCAATTCCTTCTCTGAGATGATCTCTTCAATATCTTGTAGTTAATATCTTAATTGAGATATTCTCACAAAATATGATGTTATGTTGTCATCATCATTCATCTTCATGTCACGAAGCTCATTCTTTAGACTCATTACTTGTCCAATGTTTTTGACTGAGAAGAGGTTTGTTAGGACATCATACATCTTATTCAATGAGTCAAGATGGGAGATGTAGGATATCAAGTGGTATTTGATAGAATCCACTATGATACTCATGGAATTGATGTCATTGTCTTTGAACTTCTCCATATCTGCAACTTTTTGCGGTTCCTTCTCTTTCCTTTCTTCAAACTTTGGTTTCACAATCTTTCCTTTCACGATATCCAGCACTTTATTCTTGGCAAGGATGAGATCAATCCTTATCTTCCATGCTCTGAAGTTAGAAGCTCCATCTAACGTGTTCTCTGACCTCATAGAGTAAGTCATCGTTGCTTTTACTTGGTCAAACTCTAGATTTGACCACAAACTCAAACTTGACATCTTGGCTTGCTAAGAGTACTAGGAGTTGCGCTAGGCTAGGGTGCACTGATCTGTCTGAAGATTAGGTCAATCCCTTCACTTAAGGTTCCTCAACAAGAGGATTAGAGTTTCTGCAACTGCTCCTGCTAGTAACCCTGGTGACAATGTCTTGGAAGTTTCTTCTGCTAGTAACCCTAGTGACAGTTCCTCACCGAGCTCAATATCCTAGTGGCTATGTTTCCTTCCAGTGTTTAGACTGAATGAAGGAGATGTGGGCCCATAACCTTAACCTTGACAGAGAATCACTCTGGAAGCAAACCCTAGGATAGATAGCCAAACAAAGGGTAGCGCACCTTTCCCCAAGGATAACACATCACAAAGAGCTGATCAGATATTCCAAACCCTAGCCAAGAGATAGTCCAAGTGTAATTGCTAGTTGCAGCAGCTGCAATGGAAGCTCTCCTCCAAAACTGCGCAGAAACTGGGCAACTGCACTGCGCACAAGACTGGGCACTGCAATTCTGAGACTGCCTGCCAGAATGAGAACTGGCCTCCTGTATTTATACTAATTATGGCTAAATTCCAGGACCAACTTCTCATTCTGGGTATCTTTCTGTTCAGTATATAATATTATTTATGGCCGACTTCTTCTTTTGTAGGCTAATAACCTAATATAAATTATCTTCTTGAGCCGACAAGTTTTCTAGGGTTATTAGCCAACTCATTAGGATTTCTTATTACTTCTTGGAGTATTCTATCCTTGTCAAGTTTACACGTGGAGGTAAATACCTCCCGCAGCTACCATAATATCAACATAAGCATGTAAGCCAAACTGATAATCATAAAGTACCAATGTTTAACCAGATCACTTGCACGCAAGTGTCCTCAAAGAGTAAGTCAATGTAAAATATGATCTGTGGAACTGGATTTTACAAGGGAAGATAATGAGAATATTTTTAAATCTCAGGAGGCGTTACTATAGATTTTGAATATGTTGCAGAGGAAATCCAATAAAGACTCTGGCACAAAGCAAGCAACTAGTGCTAGAAAACTGACAACATCTAAATCCCATAGAAGAAGGGATGATCAGAGGAATGACATACAAACAAGAATCTTGAGTAGGAGACATCATTCCCTAGAGAAATCAACTAGGAGATCTCGTGCAAGTTCAAGGCCATGGATAAACCCAATTGTGTCTCCTATAAGGAGGTAGAGAAGAAGGCCCAAGTCAAACATTTTTTAAGGTGAACTTAGGAAAATCAAGCCACCAAATCTCAATGGTGAGCATAGAAAGGGATAAGAGGTCAAGGCATGGTTGTTGGAAATAAAGAAATATTTCCAGGTGTATGATTATCCCTCAAGGGTATAAACAAGAATTACAACCTACCACTTGCAAGGAAAGGCAACCATGTGGTAGGATCAACTTAATCAAGCCGCACACCTTGATGAGAAGAAGGTCTCATGGAGGAATTTCAAAGGATATTTCCAAGAGAAATATTTGTCAGAGATTTACTATGAAAGGAAGATAAAATAGTTCTTTGAACTCGAGTTGGGAAGCATGAAAATGGATGAATATGAGAACAGATTCTTTGATTTGTTGAAGTATGTGGGATTCATAAAGGATGAGAAGGTCAAAGTCCAAATATTTTTTAGTATGTTACCCTCCTTCTAGAATGACAATATACAATATGATAACCCTGGTACTTTTAAGGAGACCATAAGAAGAGAAAAACATCTATATGAACATAGTAGAGGGAGGTCAGTATTCCAAAAATATTGGAATTACAAGATGGAAGGAAAGAGGGATCAAAGGTATAAAGGTTTTAAACCACTCTTTCACAAGATAAACTCATAATAAAATCAATAAGGACAGTCAACCCAAAATGAGCACACGATGGAAGATTCATCTGGGAAAATGCCAAGGTAGTAGCCTGTAAAATGTTGGGGATGTGAGGGAAATCACGTATATAGGGACTGCCATCAAAAACGAGAAAGAATGAGGATTTTCCGTCAAATTTAGAAGGTTGAAACAGACGAGGATATGGGAGGAAAAATTTCAAGGATCTATGCATCATTGGACAACAAGCAGCAGAATACCAATCCCCCATGATTGAAGTGGAAGGTAATATTGACAACCATGCATAGCAAGTTTAATTTTAATTAATTGAAATATTTCACTTACAAAGGAGTAAGAATAAGAAGTCTTGGATAGTTTGTTTATCCATAGGGGCTAAGAGGAAAATCAATGAATTGGTTAAAGATTTTCCAATAGACATGAAGGGACTCAACATGAAGGTAGATTTGAAAATCTTACCATTGGTTCATATGATTGTCTAATTAACATGGATTGGTTGGAAAAAAATCATGATTTCCTAGACTATTGCAACAAGAAAATCACATGTCTTGATGAGGTAGGACAACAAGGAAAAGTTCTAGGTATTCCCAAAGATGTAGCTATTAGAGAAATTTCATCCCTACAACTAAAAAAGAGTTTCAGGAAGAGATGTAAAAATTTTGCAGTGCATACAAAAGAGGAAGCCATAGATAAAATTCCAAGTATTGAATACCATCTAGTCTTGATGGATTTTGAAGATGTTTTTGGGGAAATCCAAGGACTGATGCCAAAGAGACACATTTATGTCTCTATTGATTTAGTGTCAGGAGTTTCCCCAGTGTCCAAGATACCTTACAGAATGGGCACACCATAATTGAAAGAGTTGCAAATGTAGCTTGAAGAACTGTTAACGAAGGTCATATATGCCCAGGTAAGTCACCTTAGGGAGACACAATGCTTTTTGTGAAGAGTAAATATGGAACCTTAAGGATCTGTATTGATTTTAGACAACTGAATAAGTTCAACATAAATAACAAGTACCCATTTCGAAGGATTGATGATTTATTTGATCAACTAAAAGGTGAAAGAATCTTTTCCAAGGTTGACCTAAGGTCAGGTTATCATCAAGTGAGGATAAATGAAGAAGATATCAACAAGACATCGTTCAAAACAATATACATGAATTATGAATTTATGGGAGTTCCATTTGGGCTATCCAATGCCCTAGCTATTTTCATGTGCCTAATGAATGGAGTGTTCAGGGAATACTTATACAAGTTTGTGATTGTGTTCCTAGATGATATACTCATTTACTCAAATATAGAAGAATGACATGAGAAACATTTAATAATGGTGTTAAAAGTGTTAATATAACACAATTTGTATGCCAAGTTAAGTGCATATTTTATCAAAAGAAGATTCATTACTTGGGGCACATTATTTCAACAAATGGCATAGCAGCGGATCCCGAAAAGATATAGGCCATTAGAGTATGGTCAGCACCAAGAAATGTGATAGAGGTTAGATCATTCATGGGTCTTGCAGGTTATTATCAAATATTCATAAAAGGAATCTCAAAGATTGAAATCCCAATCACTTATTTGCAAAAGAAAGGAGTGAAATTTGAATGGACTCATGAGTGTGAAGAGAGATTTTAGCAACTGAAATGAATTTTGACAAGTGCACCAATACTAAATATTTCATATCTAGATGAATATTTTGTGGTGTGCATTGATGTGTGCAAGGAAGGGCTTGATGGAGTCCTCGGTCTAAAGCATCATGTGGTGTGTTGATTCTCGAAAATTAAAAGAGCGTGAGATGAATTATGCTACACATGACATGGAATTAGTAGCCATTGTTCATGTATTGAAAATGTGGAGATGTTTCCTCATGGGGAGAATATTTGTGCTAAGGATAGACCACTATGGTATGAAACATTTATTTGGTTAGCCAACATTAAATTCCAGACAAACTAGATGACTCGAATTTCTTAGTGAATATGACTTTGAAATTAAACATATCAAAGACAAAGAAAATCAGGTGGTTGATGCACTCAGCAGGAGAGCACATGAAATGCATATTACATCCATTAGCATGTACAAATCTGATTTAAAGATATAAATTTAGAGGTTGTAGATTCAGATCAACGTTATTTAAAAATAAAAGAAACATTATAGAAAGACAATTTGGAGAAAAAATTTAAATGTTATGAGCTGAAAAAAGGACGGAATCCTCATATACCTCAGGCAAAGTGTATGTGCCAAATTCAACAGAGATGAAAAATATAGTGCTGAAAGAAATGCACAATGTGTCATATGTTGGACACCCAAGATATCAAAAATCAATTGCAGCTGTGAGGAGCCAATATTTTGGCTCAAAATGAATAAATAAGTGGTTGATTACATAGTCAGATGCTTAGAGTGCTAGAAGGTGAAGACTGAACATAGACATCTAGCGGGGCTATTACAACCATTACCCATTCTAGAATGGAAGTGGAAAGCAGTTACAGTGGATTTTATTACAAAGCTTCCCAAAACAATGAAGCATCATGATTCCATTATGGTGGTAGTGGATAAATTGACTAAGGATACAAATTTTATTCTAGTAAGACTACACACAAGGCAGTAAATATTGCATAAATTTACATGAAAGAAGTTGTCAGGCTACATGGGGTGCTTAAGGAAATAGTTTCGGATAGCCCAAGTTTACATCCAAGTTTTGAAAGGGTTTGCTCAAGGGCTTTGGGAAAACTTTAAATCTCAATGCATTGTATCACCTAGAATTAGATGGGTAAATGTAGAGAACCAAAAAAACAATTGGACCAACCCTCAAAGTGGGAGGATTATATCCACTTAATGGAATTTTCTTACAATAGTGGGTATCAAGCCTCATTAAAAATGAGTCCATTTGAAGCATTGTATGGAAAGAAGTGTAACACCCAGGTGAGTTGGGATAACCTGGAAAATAGAGTTGTCATTGGGCCAGATTTGTTGAAGGAAATAGAATATCATATGACAAAAATCAAGCAAAAATTAAAAGCTTCCCAGGAAAGACAAAAAAGTTATGCAGACAAGAAAAGGGTTTTTAGATATTTTAAAGTGAGTGAACATGTATTTCTAAAAGTGAAAGCGAAAAGAAGTTCACTAAGATTGAGTTGCTTCTCAAATCTGACAACAAGATACTGTGGGCCTTTTGAGATATTAGAAAATATAGGACCAGTTTCATACATGCTATCATTTTATGCATCAATGAGAGTGCATAATATATTTCATGTTTCCTTATTAAATAAATATGTGTTTGTCCCTAACCACATAATTGATTGGATTGTGACCCAGGTGGAAGGACACGAAGGATATTTCTAGGTGGAACCAGTGCACATATTGGAGTGGAAAGTCAAAGTGCTTGGAAAAAAAGAAATCAGCCTGGTAAAGATTCAATGGACCTACTACAGTCCCAAAGACATAACATGGGAGCACGAAGAAACTACTTCACGCCCCAAAGACATAAATTATGGGGAGCACTAAGAAACCAGGGAAGAATACCAGAAAACGTTTGTCAATCTGAAGAGGTACAGAAGCCAAAAATGAAAGACTTCATTTTGCACAGCTAGAGTTCCAGAACCACATCTCAGAGTTCCTAGTCAACCGTGTTGACATCCCTAATAAAATCACTTGGTGCATCCCGATGGAAAGAGAACGATGAAGGGGGTACATATTCCTTGGGTTAGAAGGTTGAGATGAACACGATATTATGGTTGGAACCGTTGTTGGAGGGTAAAAGACATTAATTATTATTTTTAATATTATGATGTAAAATTTGTGTGTGTGTGTGTGTGTGTGTGTGTGTGTGTGTGTGTGTGTGTGTGTGTGTGTGTGTGTCATCATGGTCTTTGACGCAACCCCCGCTCTCACAAAGAGTCGGTCGTGCTCAGATCTTCTTCGCTCACGTTCGAAAGGTCATCGCCCTTCCAACTCCTCTCCGGAGTTTTCGGCCACCACAGATCCTTCTCATTGATCTCCTCTTCGTGATCGGGAGATCTGGACTACGATATCAGCAGACTTCGTAACACCGCTTGCGCTACTCAATGCCGGGGCCATCCTCGATGGTCACGGTGGTCACCGATATCGCCAATTTCGCTGACGTCAACTCTTTGTATTCTCGAACCCCGAGTGTCGGCGTCGATGCCACGCTATATTCCACATACCGGGATCTGCCGGCAACTCGAGACTTCGCTATTTGTTTACCAACCGTCAAAACCGGAAGGTCAACTCTCGATCTACGATCTCTGCGGCCACCACCGCTTCCAATCAACGGCTCTGTTTAAGTCGGGAAATCGCGACTCGGTGGATTCGACGCATAATGCTAGGCACTCGCTAACTCCGGAGAGAAACATACACGATGGACAACTACCTGCCTCACATCTTTTCGACAGCTTCAAGTTGTCGATTTTCTTCCTCTTGAAGAGTTCCTCGGCTTCACCATACCTTTTCCGTAATAACTTCACCGGGTCTGCTCTACCATGAAGCAAAAAGCGCTTATCCTCTGAGCTTCCAACTCACTCTTTCCAGCTCGAACACTCGCGTTCTCGACTCACCTTTGGCTTCATCACTAACGATATTGAAAGATTCGTGTTCCACCGCAGCCACAGCAGAACTGGCCTTTCCTTCTTCGACTTGCTAATGAAGTTCACACTGCGACTCACCAGACACGTTCAATAATCCAAATCACCTCGGTTGAACGAGAATGAGAGAATCAGAGCCTCCTCGACGCGACTTCATGATGAATTGACGACTTATGAATTCTCTGGTTCAATTAGAGAAACACTTGAAATCATTCACTCATTCTTCTCAGGTTTCGAACCGGATATGCAATCACATAAGAAGCATATAGAAGATAAGCATAAAGAAGCAAGTATGCAACAAAAATAACATCAACACAAAGAACTCAAGCACGGACATGGAATTGAATCAAGAGCTTTCTTTTATTAATTCATACATGGGGTTTCTTCAATGGACTCTCTGGTCAGTTTCTTCTTGCTAATGTTGAATAATAATCTGAATAATGATACAATTACACAAGGAGGGTGCCTAAATTCGTTTTCCCTCCCGAAATGAACCGCCTAATCTATAGCTAACCCTATCTACCAGGATTAAAACTATTTAATGTCTTCTTTATCTACATTACAATACAAGTGCGCTTCATATGAATGTTTTCATACAAACGACGATGCAACAATCTTCCTCGTGATTCAAAAGGCATATACTGTGCCGTCCAGTTTTTCTTCCTCTGTTCGCTTACGTCAGAGATGCTCCTCGTGACGTTTTGTGCATTGAGGATGGTGCACATTTGTAGGGAGGGGAAGGTAGCATCCCCATTGCAATCCCTTTCATTTTAATTAATGCATATTGTATATATAAATGCGGTTATGGTTGCCTATGGCCAAGCGATGTAATATGTGAATCACATTTTCTGAATTTTAATAAATAAAATGTGATGCCAACTATTGGGGGACATGGAAAAAGATGGGGGATGAGTTTTCCATAAAACAACGGAGGGTCTAAGAGGGTTTCAAGGGGGAAATTATTTATGGGTATTAGTCCAAACCCACATTCCTGAATTTTATTATCATTGTGTATAAAACATTTTATTTTGTTGTTGAGTGTTCCCAAAGCCAATCATTGAATACATGTAAGAGGGTGGGTGCGATAAGTCACATCCCATATTTATTGGGAGCATGGGGGTGAAGTACAATCAACATTGTGGAGAGTGATAATGAACTTGCTTAGGGAAAAGAGAGGAAGTTTGTATGGGGAGAAGAAGAAGTTTTGGAGAGTCATGTTTTTGTGTGAGTAGGGGTATGAATATGGAACAATAATGGAGGGTGAATTGTTGACCATTTTTGGATCTATTGAAAACAGAAGAAGAAATTTTGTAGGCTTGCAGAAGAACCAGGTTGTCAGACATGAAGAGTGAACTCCTGTGTTAGTTTCCCTATAATAGCAAGTGGTTGTTGTTGTTTTGTTGGTAGTTATCCTTGCAGTGGGTTCTGTGAGTTACCAATAGAGAGATTCTTGGTTACCTGTTCCAGAGAGACCCTGATAAAAAAAAAAATGGGACACCCGATGGAGTGAGAGAAATGAAGGGGTATATTCCTCAGGTTGGGCAGGTCAAGAGGAAGAGAGCAGGTGGAAATAAAGATAGTTGTAGAAGAATATCAATGCGTTGTGGGATATCTAAGTTGTGATTGGACTGTGAGAGACACCCTCTTTTATGGATTCCTAGCCCTGGCTCAGGGGTGAATTTTTGTTGAGATCTAAAACAAAAAGTCTATGGTTGGGTGGAACATCCATCCCAAGCAGTTGGTTGCACAACTGTTTTAAAAAAAAAAAGTGGTTGTCTGGTTTTTTGAGTTATTTATAAGTTAACTAATGTGCATTTTTACTTTATGTATGAGAATGAATTATATGTTGTTGTGATAAATTTATTAGCTGCATTCATGTTTATTTAGCATGATGTAGATGAATTTAATTAATGGTAGTCAAATGGTTAAATCTGTGTGTATTATTGTAGTTGGTAAGCTATAGGTTTAGTTAGCTGAAAATTTTGAATTTATTTGTATTTATGCATGGTAAAGTTCCACGGTTAAGCTAGGGGACGTTACAAATGTGTTGTACCACCATTCTACGAAGGGAATCCACTTGACCCATTGTGTTTGTTTATTAGATGCAAAGAAAAAAACATATCCTTCTAGACATTTATTCACAATCTCCTTTTTCACATATGATTGAGGATGGTAAGACGAGCTATGAGCCAATTGAGTACCCAAACAAGAAAATAATTCAGTCCAAAATTTTCCAATGAAAATTGGATCTCTCACACTTACAATAATCTTGGGGACTCCATGTATATTTTTCATTGTTTCCATGAATGTTGCAGCTATTGTACTTGCTTTAAAAGGATCAGAAAGAGAGAAAAAATGGGCATACTTTGTCCATCAATCTACTACTACCATGATGATAGTATTTCCTTCAGATTTGGGTAAAATTGTAATCAAATCCATTAAACCAATGCCTTGAGAATGATAAAAAGTCAATGAATCTCTCACATATCCACTCCACACATTTCATTAAGATGAGTATATTACAGAGGCCATGATGGCACCTGATTTCCCATGTTATGTAATGCATCATAAATCTTTCTTCCTCCCTTAGGAATCACTTCAACCCATCTCAATGACATACATATGTATAGTTGAGACCAAAGATTTCATACCCCATGGACATGTTAATTGGCTTAAAAACTTGATCCTAGACCCATACAATTTCAAAGAGGGAAATATGGCCAACATTTCTCTCACTTTCAATGTGGACATATAAATAACCCTAAGTGTTAAGGACGATATTCTTTTGAGAGAAGCATGTTCCCCAGAAGAGGTGATCACATATAAATCATTCTTCTATGAGTTTCAATACATTTTCTCCTATTCATACATCAAAATTCCCATACTTGATCCAACCATTATCGAACATCACATTGACACATGGCCATATGCATCCCCTATCTGACAGAAAGAAAAAGGCCCCTTCATCCCTCCAAATCCATGGCCTTCATGGCTGATATTAATAAGATTCACAAAGTTGGTTTCATATACCCAATTGCATACACATCATGGGTCTCCAACCCTGTCCCTATGAATAAAATGTAGGGCATTGATCCATGTTTGTATTGATTTCCTCAATCTAAACCAAGCTTGTCCAAAATACAATTTCCCAACCTCGTTCATCGTCCAAGTTATCAACGAGTTCAGTAGGCTTGATGTCCTTTGTTTTATGGATGCATTCTCATAGTATAACTAGATTCAAATCCCCCATGCAGATCATTGTAAAACCACATTCACCGCACCTTGGGGAACTTTTTCTTACCATGTTATTCCCTTTGGGATTAAAAATGTTGGGTCCACCTTCCAACGTACCACGACTTATATTTTCATGACCTTTCACATAAAAACTTGGCTTATCATGAAAACCTCACGGATTATCCCAATAATCATTCCCAACACCTATAATACCTCCACATCATCTTTCACTGCTATCAAAAATAAAA
>SNQJ01S0029945.1:84054-99007 GCA_010110895.2 Picea sitchensis
TATATTGATATTTGGTTCTTAACATGAACTTGGAAATTTTGTATTATCATTCACAAAAGAACATAGCAAGGAAATTCCAATATGTGAAGCTATGAATAAGATACCAGTTGATCCAGACAAAGTTTGGAAGATGTACTTTGATGGTGCTTCTTCAAAAGAAGTATCAAGGATTCTTATCATTTCTCCTACTAAAGATTTATTTTTATTTTTATTATAAATTAAGTTACCGAACCACTAATAATGTTGCAGAATATGAGGCTTTGGTCCTTGGTATTGAAAAAGTAATAAAGATGAATATTGACAAGTTGTCTATATTTGGAGATTCATAACTTGTCATAAATCAAGTCAAAGCCCAGTGTCAAACCAAGAATCCACCTTTAAGGGCATACAAAAAGCAGGTCTTAGATCTTGAAGATTTTTTTTTGTCAGTTGTCAATTTTATAGCCATCACAAGAGAAAAAAAAATGAAATTGTTGATTCATCAGTCATGGTTGTTGCAACATTTAAACCACTAGATACTGTTCATTTGAAATTTTAAATTGAAATTATGTATAGACCACCGATTCTGGATAACATCAAACATTGGAAGATTTTCGAATACAACCAGCAGATAAAAAGATTCATGAAAATGGTTGCAAAGTTTTATGCAATTAATATTGATGAAGATTAGTAGGAAGTCGAAGAAGAAACTAATACCCCTCAAAAAGTTGCAGGACATATTTAAACCCACAAGATTTTGCAACTCAAGAACAATTATGTTCCTATAGGATTAATTCCTCTAGAAAAGTTATTTGACCAAAAGGATGTTTCTATCAAACCCATGTTAAAACCTTTGGTTGAGCAAGTTCAAGACGTGTATCTTGGCACTGATGAAAATCCCAAGATTATTAAGTTATCTAAAGCATTATCTCCTGAGAAAAAACAAAAAATATATTGATCTTTGTAAATACTTCATAGATGTATCTGTTTGGAGTTACGAAGACCTAAAAACTTATGATACTTCAATCATTCAACACATGATACCTCTCAAGGAAGGAAAAAAACCTTTCAGACATAAGCTTAGATATGTAAATCCTTTATTGTTACACATAATTGAGAAAGAGGTAAAGAAATTGTTGGATGCTAAAACCATTGTTCCACTTAGATATTTTGAATGGGTAGCGAATTTGGTTCATGTTCGAAAAAGAGTGGAGAAATTCATCTCTGTGTAGATTTTCAAAATCTTAACAGAGTTTCATTAAAAGATAATTACCCTCTACCAAAAATGGATGACATATTGTAGAGATTAGTTGACATAGAAATAATTTCAAAGATGGATGGATTTTTTGGATACAATCAAATTACCGTCCATAAGGATGATAGAGATAAGACAACTTTTGTTACACCTTGGGGCACTTTTATGTACGATAAAATGCCTTTTGGATTGATGAATTTTGGTGCTACTTTTCAAAGAGAACTAGATATTGATTTCACTTATGAAAAGGATGATTTTATTGGGATTTATATTGATGACATGATATTTTTTTCCTAAATCGGACAGGTTTCACTAGGAACATTTGAAGCATTTCTTTTTGAAATGCAGAAAATATGATTTGTCTATTAATCCCAAAAAATCTTATTTTGTTATGACTGAAGGTAAGATTCTTCGGAATATTGTTACTCAATATCGTATTATAATAGATCTTGAAATAGTAGAGGATATACATATTATTTCTTTACCTAGACATAAGCGGGAAGTTCAATCCTTTTTGGGAAACATAATTTTTTTGAGATGTTTATACCTAAATTTGCAAAAATTGTGAAGGAGATTACTAATATTCTCAAGAAAGGGAACAAGATCAAATGGGATACGGATGCTACATTATCTTTTCAAATAATTAAAAAATATTTGACCAAATCCCCAGTGCTAGTAATCCCTGACTATACGAAACATTTTATTATATTTCCCTTTGCATCGAAACATACCATTGTTGTCATTTTGTTAGAAAAAAATGAAAATGGTTTTGAACAACCAATTTCATTTTTCAGTCAAGCCATGAGGGATGTAGAATTAAAGTACACTATTATGGAAAAGAAATCATTTGCCTTGGTTAAATATCTTAAATATTTTAGAAGTTGTATTTTATAGTCCAAAACCATAGTTTTCATCCCTTCCTCAACAGTGAAGGATATCTTGACCCAAAAAGATAGTGAAGGTAGGAGAGATAATTGGATCACAAAGGTCCAGGAGTATGATATGGAAATAAAACCTACTATGTTAATTAAAGGTTAGGGATTGGCAAAATTATTAGTGGAAAAAAATTGCCAGGCTCTTAACATAAATCAAATATCCAATGAGAAAACAATACTACATCAAAATCAATAGGAATGGTGTAAATCCTTCCTACCTAAACCTCCATATTAATAAATTGATAGTTTCTATAATTCTTCTCCCTGGTATGGAGACATAGTTTATTACTTACAAAATATCAAATGCCCAGGTGACTTAAATAAGTCACAAGCACATTCCTTCAAAATTAAACAACGAATTATTGTATACTTGGAGGTGCTCTTTATTGAAAAGACCCTACTGGTGTACTTCTAAGATGTATTTTAGAAGATGAAACATATAACATAATCAACCAACATCAATGAGGGGTCTGTGGAGGTCATTATACATGGAAATTTATTGCCCATAATATATTACGCAATGGGTACTATTGGCCTCCTTTATTCACTAAGGTGAATAAGAAAGTAAGGGCCTGCTTAGAGTGTCAATTGTTTGTAGGGAAACAAAAATTAGCCCCTTTACCCCTGAAATCTATCAAGGTAGAAGCTACATTCCAACAATGGGGACTTGACTTTATCAGAGAAATCCATCCACCATCGAGTAGACAACATCAATGGCTTTTAACTGCTACTAATTATTTCACAAAATGGGTTGAATCTATTCATGTACGTCAAGATACAGATAAAGTAGTGATCCAATTTTTAGAAGAACATATTATCTTGAGGTTTAGATACCCTAAGACAATTATTGCAAATAATGCGAAAGAATTTTCTTCTGCTACTTTAATTGATTTTTGTATTGAAAATCATGTATCCTTGGGAAATTCAACTTCTTACTACCCTCAAGGAAATGGCCCTATAGAATCCACAAATAAGAAACTTATGAAAATTATTAAGAAAATTCTAGGATTAAAAAAAGGAATTGGGACTCCCAATTGAAATATGCTCTTTGGGCTGATAGAATCAGTACTAGAAAAAAAATTCTCAGCTGTCGATTTTACATCCATCCCAAGAGAACAAAATGAAATTGTTGATTCATTAGCCATGGCTGATAAAACATTTAAACCACCAAATAATTCTCATTTGAAATTTAAAATTGAAATTATGTACAGACCATCCATTCCGGATAACATCAAACATTGGCATATTTTCGAAGAAAACCAATAGACAAAAATATTCATGGAAATGGTTGGAGATTTTTTTGCAATTAATATTGATGAAGATGAGTAGGAAACTGAAGAAGAAATTAATACCCCTCGAAAATTTGCAGGACAGATTGCAAAACACAAGATTTTGCAATTCAAGAACAATTATATTCCTAGAGGGTTCATTCCTCTAGAAAATATATCCGACCAGAAGGATGCTACTATCAAACCCATGTTAAATCCTTTAGTCGAGGAAGTTCAAGACGTGAATCTTGACACTGATCAAAAGCCCAAGATTATTAAGTTATCTAAATCATTATCTCCTGAGAAAAAACAAAAATATATTGATCTTTGTAAAGACTACATAGATGTATTTGCTTGGAGTTATGAAGACCTAAAAACTTATAATACTTCAATCATTCAACATAGGATACCTCTCAAGGAAGGAACACAACCTTTCAAACAGAAGCTCAGACATGTAAATCCTTTATTTTTACCCATAATCGAGAAAGAGGTAAAGGAATTGTTGGATGATAAAATCATTGTTCCATTTAGATATTTTGAATGGGTAGTGAATTAGCCAGGAAGAAAAAATTATCCCCTTTACCCATGAAACCTATCAAAGTAGAAGCTTCATTCCAGCAATGGGGACTTGACTTTATTGGAGAAATCCATCCATCATTGAGCGAACAACATTGATGGATTTTAACTGCTACCGATTATTTCACAAAATGGGTTGAAGTTATTCTTGTATGTCAAGCTACAGATAAAGTAGTGATCAAATTTTTAGAAGAACATGTTTTCTCGAGGTTTGGATGTCCTTAGAAAATTATTGTAGATAATGCTAAATCCTTTTCTTTTGTTTCTTTAATTGATTTTTGTATCGATAATCATGTATCCTTGGGACATTCAATTGCTTATTACTCTCAAAGAAATGGCCTTGCAGAATCCATAAATAAGAACCTTGTGAAAATTATTAAGAAAATTCTAGGATTAAATAAAAAGAATTGGGACTCCCATTTGAAATATTCCCTTTGGGATGATAGAATCAATACTAAAAGATCAATCGATACTTCCCATTTTCAGTTGGTTTATGGACTTGATGTTGTACTTCTTGTTCAGCTAGGAACCCCTGTGATGAAAATTCTCCAAGACATTAGATAAGAACCCAATGTTTTGCAGAGGAAAATAAATTAGTTAATTCAAGTCCATGAAACACAAGAGGAATTCAATGAAAAAAATGGATCTTATCAACAAAAATGAAATGGTTATTTGAAAAAAGAGTAAATTTAAAATGCACTTTTCAACCTAATGATTTAGTTCTAAAATGGGATAAAAGGAGAGAAGAGCCTAGTAAACATGGAAAATTTGATAACTTATGGTGTGATCCTTTTATTATTGATGTCATTGAAGGGAAGAGCGTATTCTCATTGAAAATTTTACAAGGTGGGAGTTTGGTGGCACCTGTGAACGAGTGTTTCCTAGAAAAATTCTTGATTTACTAAAATTCTTTAAAAAAAAAGAGCATCATTGTAAATACCATTAAAATAAATTAAATTTTTTAAATAAAAAAACTCAAGCAATAATGTCTTTGACTGATTTGTATTTAGGAAAGATTAATTTCATTTTGGAAAATGCACAGTCAATTGTTATCTCCTACACAAATTCAGTTACAAATGTGTTGCTTAAAACTCTATACATAGTCTTTCTTGTTATAAATTTGAGATCAATGGTGTATTTTCATTTATTATTCTTTCATTCAAATCCTTATCTTTATATAGGGTATTTCATTGATTTTCAAACATATATTTTCTAAAATTTTCAAGTCTCAATTGATATATGATCAAGACAATCTATACATAATAGGTCTAGTTTTGAGATACCCATATTTAATAAAGGTTGCAATAATTTACTCAGCACTTAAGGGTGGTATATAACCAATAGGAATCATCCCTTTGTGTTTAAACCATATTTATTTCCCCATCTCAGCATGATTTAAAAGCACTAATAAAATCGAGATGGTGAAAGGAAATTCAATTAGGAAATGCAGGTCTCTTCGCCAGGGCTATGGACGCTCATTGGCAACGAAGCAAGACCTGTGATGTCGACGTGACTCTATCGGGGCTATGGATGCTTGCGAGCACCGGAGAAACACTAAGCTACTAAACTTATATTTTGAAAAGATATTTTTGAATAATCAAAAGTATTACATATAAAAGAGGGTTTGAGAGTTAACACTGAAAAATACATGGATTTTCCAAACATCATGCAGTTGATTCGTTTCATTTTCTTTAAATCTTAACTTGATATCTCGTAAAGTCTCTAATCCTTACAAGGAACTAATTGAAAGTTCAAGAATTATCAATAACACCATTATGATTTCATCCATTTGTCCTTTTCTATTATGTTTTAGAGATCATTAAGAAGTTATATTGTTACTCGAAGGTAGAATATACTTTTGATTATGTCATATTTTCAAAATTTCATTAATATTATCTAAGTTTTACAAAGCATGAGTTTTTATAGCATTCCTAAGTACATATAAAGAAAAGAAATTGACCCTAAAATAGAAAAAATTGTATAAATGAAAGTGAAGAGAATAGAAGTACAAATACATGTCATTCAAAAATGGAATATGGCTATTATATAAAGACTGCTTCAAAATTTTATAAGTGTAAAGTTATGCATGTACAAAGGAATAAATATAACCCATCATATAATTTTTATCAAATTAATTTATCCATATAAAAGGTTCAAAATTTATGGGTTATACAACCTAAGATACAGTCTTTACATTGTCCATATACAAATTACTAAAACAACCAACTTTATATAACATCTTTCAAAAAAGGAATTATAAATTCCTAACTTAATCTTAAATATAGATTGGTTCATTCTATGTCGCACCCTGAATCACTTGATGATATGCATTGTGCCTTAAGTGTGAAACTTGATGAAGCAAAATGTCAATCTCATTATCCATTGAAGCGAGATTTACAAAGATATTCAAATTATGATTAGATTACTATGGATTAATTGGTTCATTATTTCTTTTTTATTTGACAAGAAATTCGACCTAATTGTGTATATAGTGTAAACATCAACAATCACGATCATTTTCGTGATCAAAGTCATGGTCTTGTAAATCGATTCCTCTCCGCCCAAAGGATCTGACAGTCCTAAATTAACAAAGGTACATGGTTCATGATTGTTTTTAGGTGTAAATATGATGACGATTTAATCGAATGTTTGCCACCCAAAAGATCCAATGGTCATGTGATTGTTGAGATCAACGACCGATATTAAATTCGGGTGTTGAAGTAATCACTTTTTAACGGGCACTTTCAGACCCAAAAGACCTAACAGTTTTGAAAAGGTTTGATCGAACAACTCATATTACTTTTAGAGAAAAAGGTACGTGAATATTAAAGGTTCAAATATCTTCGAAGGAATCGTATGATGAAATGCAGATTTTGTTTACCGTATGCATATTTATTACAAGTCACAATGTATTAAATTTTGATTGAAAGTTAGCACAATCGCGTGTTAATTGCATTTAATTTCCGCATTTATAGGATAAATGTATACATACTAATCATGTTGAAAGATGATGAACTAGGTTATTATTGCATTTGAATAGTGTTGTAGAAAGAAATCCAGAGAAAATAATTTTTTCATATGGTGCCCAGTAAAACCCACTTCATATTTCGCGAATTAGAAATATTTACTATGTTAAATCAAGCATTATGTCAGCTAGGAAGAAGAAAATTTATTGAGAAAAAGACATTCTAGTCAACGTATTTGATACTCAGTTAGACCTCGAGTGTTAAAATCAAATTAGTGATCTTATTAGCCATGAGATTACATAAAATTCATAGAATTTATGGCTTTGGAAGAGTGGTTTGTTACAGACCCTTATTCCCCAGGTTTTCAGCGACCTAGACCTTTTCCAAACTATATAATTTTGAAACATGTTGTATTGTTTCAGGAGACAGAAAAAGAAATAGTTGCACTGTGTCTGCAGAAGCCATGGCCCAAATGTTGAACTTACCCCTTGAAAATCCACCTGTCCTATAGCTTGACCTTCTCAAAAAGGTTGAAGGTTGGTCGAATCAAGAAAGAAATGATATAATTCAAAATTTCGTCATTGACCCTTCATTCACCTTTGAGTAATTTTTGGTCAAATCTCAAGTTTGTTCTCGAAGTGCGAGGTCGATGGTGTCAGTCATAAACTCTATTTTAGAACACGTGGAAGACACTGAGATCGATGAAGTTGCCCTACCTATTATGAATGAGGTTGTGAATACTCAAAATGCTCTAAAGTTCATTTTTACAGGATTTATAGCCAACGCTATTCATTTTCAATTATCTTCATTTGAAGAATTGAAATCTTTTAGATACCAATCATATCTTTTATTTTTATCTTTGTTTTCTTCATCTAGTTTTTATGAGAAAAGAGGTCTTGAATTGATTAAAAAGGATGATTCTGGGAAAGAACTTCCAGATAGAGAGTGGACTTCTCTCTTGACCTTTATAGAAATTGTGGGATAATTCTTGGAGTTTTCTAATGAATTTTTATTCAATACATATAGTCTCCTTATGAGACAGGAGCCTCCTCGGATGCATGTAGCCTACCAACAAAAACTACATCTACATCATGCCTTTAAAGTAGGGGATTGGTTCTTATTTAAAAGATATATTGTGATAAGAATATATGGTTGTGAAATAGAACCTTATCAATTACCTGTTTACATTCCTCCTCTCCTTTTCACTTTATACTTTTATAGATAGAGGTTAGCAACTGACAAGTTACACTTTGTATCTAAAAGTAAAAGGGGTTATTTAAGTTTACCTGTTGAATTTTCCTATTTCCTTATTAGAATCAAAATAGTTATTGATTGTATAAACAAATTGCTTTTGTCCTATAATATGAAAAATGTGTATCATGGAAGTTTGACCCATATCATGTCATATCAGAGCAACACAAAAATGTAGTCTTACCATCATATCAACATCATTCAAATACTTCTATTGAAATTATTGCTAACAAAGACACATGGGAAGAGGTGCAACATGTGTTGATTATGTAGAATTCTACCAACAAGATAAATATGGAAGTTGAATCACAATTAAAATATATAGTGACATATGAGGTGGATATTGAAGCAACTAACTCAGAATGTATGATCACATGTGTGAAAAAATAATTAAACACTAACAAATAAACTATTGATACCTCAATAAATCCTATAGAGGAAGCATAAACAAATGATGTAGTGCAACGAGAGATAAAAAGAAGGAAGTTTCTAGAAGCAACGGAAAACGAAACTGAAAATATTCATGAAGATATTTTAAAACAAGTAGATTATTTTATTGGATAACTAATACAAAGGAAGTCAGAAGGACCTATGGTTATAGTCTCCTTAGGTCTACCTTTTAAGAATGAGTGTATTTTATCATCAAATAATTGGGACTCATCAGATATGAATAACTCTTTAACTCAATCCTTAACCACTAAAGATAGCACTCCATTTGATGCCCAAGAACTCGCAAGGCCCAAATTTATTACTTCTATAGATATAAAAAAATAATCAATTCAATTTGTTGGTTATGCAACCTCAATCAAATAAAGTTTCGAATTTGAAAAAATACAACACTGCCTTTGTTGGGGTAGATCTTAGTCAAATAAATGATTTTGATTTAGTTGAATGTCATAGACAAATAGGTGATGTTGTTGCTCGAAAGTTGATCCAATCAACTGTAAATGTGAGAAAGTTACAGAGTGTAGTAATTAAATTATCTTAGTGGCTCAATAATGAAAAGACCATTAACAGAATCAATAATAACAAAATCAGGGATCTAGAAAGTCAAATTGCATCAATCACTTATGCTAAGAGAGAAACTACAAACTATAAATGGATTCTTGATGAAAAGGAAAAAGAGATAAAGAACCTAAAAGCTAAGTTGAAAATTCATAATTTTCAACTTACTAGATCTAAAGAATTGATTGAAGCCTATCAAGAAAGAGACGGGTCACAACCAGAGAATGTTTCTTTGAAATAGAATATTGTTTCTCTAACTAAACAAAATATTGGATTGAAAAAAGATAAAGAAAAACTTCAGAGGAAATTTGCATAAGAAACTATTTAAATTCACCAAGGGAGTCAAGTTCAAGATTCCTCAGCATAATTAGTGCCACCTATCATAGCTTCAAGTACGGTTTCAGATCATCAGGAAATAAATCGACGAAGGGAAATGTATACGGAAGAGATTGAAGAACAAGTTGAACAAAAAACTCAGAGCATTAATACTTTGTTTGAAGAAAAGAAAAATTTGAATAAATTGCTAGAGGATACATTAGAGAAAATGGTCGGAACACAACACTTAGTTGAAACAAGGAAAATACTTCGGGATCGGACAATCCATGTGATGGATCAGTTCATATTTCATCTTGAACTACATCAACATTGTGAAACAATCACCATAAAGAATGCTCAACTGGATATTAGTAATCATATGCCTGACATTGAAAAAAAAATACCACAAGAAAAAAGGATTATTGAATTTATGAATTCCCTCTCATACCAAGATTTAAAAGCATATGGAGTTAGATATAGATTTGAGGCAGTGTCAATTGTTACAAATGTTATAGAAAAGGGAGAACTGCTTAAGTCTCTCATCAATAAATTTGAGGAAGTTCATCAATCAATTATCAAATTTAAGAGGAAATTCATGAAAAATAGAAAGTTTAGTTTTCCATATCCCTGCTACTGATCCTTGGTTACATTCAAAGGACTCTTATACACAGATGTTAGTTTCCTATCGATATGATATGTAGTTTTCCATAGAGGAAAATGTTTTTTTATCAAGGAAAGATGTTGTTAATTATTTGGGGAAATACTTTACAATTCTATCGATGGTCATTGATTTCCTAATAAGTCAACCTACTAGTCCTTATTCAATGACCACATAAATTGAGATATTGTACAGGAAAATGTTAAATAAACCATTTCCAACAAGTGCATAATAGAATGATATGCTTAGGTTTAAGCATGTTCCCTTCAAACTTCAACATGAAATGGTTACACAAACTGAAGAAGGGAATGAAACGATAATCAAAGCATCACCAAATCCCGTGGAAATAATTAATCAAGGTCAAAGTCAAAGAGAAGCAGCCCAAAAAGGAAAGAAAATCATTATTAGAGAACCAACAATTGGAAATCCTCCTCCTATCAAGAAAAGTCAAGTCGGTCCAAAGATGAAGAACAAAAAATAGTTATTTTAGTTAAGTTTATTTAAAGTTCTAGTTTAAAGTTAGTTATTTTGTATAGTTATGTAAAAGACTTATAAAAGTATCTTTTGAAGACTCTGAAAGGGTCAACATTTTATAGAAATTCATACATTTTTTTCCAAGAACTCGTTGTTACGATATTATCTAGTTCTTCTGGTGTTTTGATAGCATTTTATTAATGTTTTGAAATAATATTTGGCATTGATTCATGTTGGTATTATGTTGTGTTTTGTGTTTTATTGTTGTCGATATGTTTAGAATTTGTTCATTTGTCTATCTATTGATTACAACATGAATTTGTTTCATTGGTTTGACATGATCTATTCTTGAAGCTAATTCATTATCTAGCTGATGATTTTCTAGTTTAACATACAAGGTTATTCTAATATTATCAGTATTTAAAGATTTTAGTGAATAATATTTATTAACCTAATTACAACAAGTATTTATTATTGTGTTTGGATGTGGATGTTGTTCACGGAATTATATTGTAATGGCTCTAGTTTAACTTCTTCTTTATTTATTTAATGTGATTACTTTATTTCTTAAGAACATGTTTCTTATTAAATCAAAGTAATATGATTCCAGTTTATCTCATATTTAGTATGTTTTGAACTAAGAACTAGTTTTATTTAAATATAGCCCGACAAGAATTGGATAAACATGCATTGTTTTAGAATCATTGATTTGTGCTATTAAGATATTTGGAATGAATTACGATAATGGTTTGATACCTGCCTACTTTTCACCCATTTAATTTAAATCACAAAGGGTTACCCACTATGGCTTCTGGATTCTTCCAACAAATATTAAAGTGGGAGAAGATTCTCCTAAGCCTCACAGGGTGCCTTGGCATTGTTTCCTCTCCAAGAACAACCTGAGGAACAAAACTGTCATCATTGTCAATCCATTTTGTAAATGGGGAATCGATTTTATGACCTACAATCCTCCATTTAGTGGGAACCATAGGTACATTATTGTGTCCATAAACTACTTTACCAACTGAGATGAAGAAAATTTCAACATATGATAATACGATGGAGATAGCTACTCATTTTTTCTTCAACCATGTCATCACTCATATTGGGGTCCCCAAACATCATGAAAAACACTTCAAGAAAAAAAAATTCCAATACTTATGCTAGTCACTCAACTTCACCCATGAGTTCGCATCCCCATACGATCTGGAATCCAATGGCCAAGTTGAGGATGTTAATAAGAACCTCAAAACCATGCTACAATGGACAGTTTACAAACACCAATCCAACCAGCATCACATGTTGTTCTCTGCACTTTTGGCCTACATGACATTGGTCAAATTAACTGGCACCAGGTTTACCTCTTTCCACCTCGTTCATAGAGTGGAAATTTTTGTACCCATTGAATGTGAGATACCAACTCTATAGATGGCAGTTGAACTCCTTCCAGATACCACACCACTCAAGTAGCACCTTGTGGAATTACAAAACACTAATGAGGATCAATGATCTTCATTACAAAACAATGAAACTACCAAAATATGCTCCAAACCCACTTATGGTTGGAAGTTTATTCCTCATTCCTTTAACTAGGGTGACCTACCATTTCCTTATGACATCACCAACGACACATTAGGTCCAAGTAATTTTAGGACTCTCTAGTGAGGAACTTTCATCATTAAACATTGCTTAACTCAGGGTGTATACATCCGTGCTTCTCCCGAGGGATGCCTCTTCAAAGACCATGTCAATGGGTTGCATTTGAAGACATTTTATCCCTGAGTATCCACTTGCTCAAACAATCCATGACATGTACATTCCAATTTTTAAATTAAGCAAGTTTTTTAGCCTTGTAGCTTAAAAAGTCTTTCCTTTTCTCTCTCTTGATAAAGTTTTCTTTCTTCATCTGTCAAATGATTCATCAACTAGAATATCACATCATTTTTTCTAACAATTTTAATCGATGGACTTATAATCTCACCTCCGTATCTTGGGCCATTTATCCACCCTTGCACACACTACCCTAGTCAAGCAATGTATGTCTAGGTCCAACTACGAATAACCAAGTAGAGTATGTTATTGTAATTGGATTTCTTGTTGATGAAACTTAGCTATAGATGAATTCAACATTATCTCAATTGCCATCTTCTCATAGCGTAGTTGAATAATTTTTACCATGTTCATAATCCATTTCTAATTAGGAGGTATTTTCAAGTGAGACTTTTGTCAAAGAATTTTGAAAATTACTTTTGAAGAATTTTGAATCCATTACATTCATACATATTCCTAGGAGTGCAAACCAATTTATAGATAACTTTGAAAATTAAATATTAGATTGGAATTTTATTATTGGATTTCTTGTTGATGAAACTTAGCTATAGATGAATTCAACATTATCTCAATTGCCATCTTCTCATAGCGTAGTTGAATAATTTTTACCATGTTCATAATCCATTTCTAATTAGGAGGTATTTTCAAGTGAGACTTTTGTCAAAGAATTTTGAAAATTACTTTTGAAGAATTTTGAATCCATTACATTCATACATATTCCTAGGAGTGCAAACCAATTTATAGATAACTTTGAAAATTAAATATTAGATTGGAATTTATCAAATTAACATTATTTACTCATATATATATATATATATATATATATATATATAGAGAGAGAGAGAGAGAGAGAGAGAGAGAGAGAGAGAGAGAGAGAGAGAGAGAGAGAGAGAGAGATCAAGTTCCAAAAAGATGGATACATGTTCATCAACCACTAGCCCTCACTAGAGTTGCACACACACACACACACACACACACACACATCAAAAGTGGACCATGCCCATACAAAAAATATCCAAGTACAATAGTCACTATGGTGGTAGGGATAGAATCCCTAAGTATCTACTTGGTGTGGGTGCTCCACTTGCATCATCTATTGGGTCCCCCCTCTTCCCCTTGGTTGCATATCTTGCTACTACATCTCATCTCAAAATAAATCACCACTCGACCAATATACCTACACATGCGTCGATGATATCATTTCCTAGGTCCACCCAGCCTACCTCTAGGACACCTTACAAAACTATGTTTAGTCTCTACCGCAAGTTAGCTACTTACACATAGACATCTATTTTATATCACCACTTGGAATCCATATTTGGGTCCATGCAGGGCCTCTATTTTATTTGCATCACCTCATGATCATCGTGACCTCATTTCTTCCCTATTACCGTTGGTTGCACATGAGTAGTTGTTATCATCATTGTCATTTCTCCTCATTCAATGAGCCCAACATCTTCACATAGAAAAGGGTACCCATCAATAACCTATAGAGATTAATAGCCAAATAAACTCAAATAAAACAAAATAAATCAAAATTCATAAAGATACTTACCCGTGGGATCCCATTGCTCTCCTGGATGGAGGACCATCTCCAAATCCCCCCTACAGTCCATCCTCACATAGGGGAACTCTAGAATAATATATGACATGTCTGACCACCATGTGAATAAATTTAGGGTTAATTACCTACCTACTTCAACCCCACTCATAAGGGCCATCACCTCCCCCCACCATTTCATTCAAAAATCCCATGAACCTCCTACTTACAACACAACCTACCGGCATAATAGAACCACTTGCTCATAGAAGAATCAACAAAGAAGGGAGACAAATACACACTCCCCCTCCCTCCGAGTGTAGTATCATATCATTTGCACAAACATAGCCTCTCATAGAAGAAAGGACCAATCATAGTGGTGCATGTGCACCACCTGCCCCTTGACCAACATTTGGGCATCGATGATCCTCTACATGCCCAAGGATCCATATATCCACACCACCATAGCCACCACTTCCCGCATAGCTAAGTCTTGAATCGATGTGATATCGATCAATCCCCCCTCTTTTCCCTCCGGGCTAGTACAATACCAGGCCACTAATTAGTCCACCATCCTAGCACCCTCAGAATGAGGCCTCAACTCGGCCCTCATCCCCTTGATGAGGAGTCTAACCAGAAAGTACACATTTATGTAGGTGGTCAGATCCAATGGTTGACCCTTCAATATAAAGTGGTTTTCATAAGGTCGCCACATATGTATAAGCTCATGAATTATCCCTTCAATGGAGCATGGAAGGGGGTAGTCAAAGTACTTGAGCAAGCCATAATTGGCTAGCTTAATCCTCACCACAAGGTGGTACCTCACCTCCTATCATAATTCATCATAGTCACACTCTCTCTAATGGATTGGCATGGCTCTAGTAATCTCTCAAGCACCTAG
>SNQJ01S0029945.1:143697-193340 GCA_010110895.2 Picea sitchensis
TTTAGTCCATACAGGATTTTCTTCAACCTGTACACTTGAGATTTCTCATCGTATATTACGAATCCTTTTGGATTCTCGATGTAAACTTCTTCCTCAATCTCACCATTGAGAAAGGGTGTCTTTACATCCATCTGATGTAGTTTCCAACTCATGGATGATAGTATGGATGGAAGTGTATTGAGCTACTGGATCAAATGTCTCATCATAGAAAACTCCCTTTGTTTGTGGGAATCTTCTGGCTATAAATATCACTTTATATTTCTTGGCACTTCCATTAGCTGCATGTCCCTCTACCCCTTGCAGAGTTTTTCAATTTTAGACAAACCTTTCATGACCTACTACAATTTTTATGGGAATATCAATTAGAGCAACTGGATCAATAAATGTCTCCCTCTGAACTGTTGAAGGGGAGAAGGTATTGTCTTTTCCTTCTTTTGAGATAGTTTTGACTCCCTCTGAAGTATGAAGGATAACCATCTTCCTTTGTTGTTAATCTTCCTGGAACAAGGAGACAAACGAAAGGAAACAAAACAAGAATATCTCCTAGAGGAGACTCATGAGTACATCTCTAAAATCAAAACAATTTAAGGATTGTTGTCACAACTACAATACCTACTTGTTATGTAGTAACCTTAGAAATGTATGTTAGAGACATTTTAATTAAAAAAAAAGAATCAAACATGGAGTCTTCACTTCCAGTGTGTTGTTCCTATGAATGCACTGAGATCCCTCTGGATCGTTCTTATGAATGCACTGAGATCCCTCTGGATCCATGATTGCACCAAGGGTTCCTTTATCCTCTCACATCAACTGTCTTCAAGCTTTCATTATTTGGATAGTACTTTATGTTTGATAATTTTGCAAATGTGTCATCTATCACATCGTCTTCATAGCTCACAAAAAATTATCACCTAGCCTCGTATCTTCCCTTCTCACTTTGGAGCACACCCATTTGCAATTTTAGTTGGAAATCATTGTCACGAGTGTGCTCAAGGATTTCGCTATTGAATCACTCATATATTCAAGGAATCTCTTTGACATAATCAATTGTACTTGTAGTGTCATTAGTTAGGAAGGAAATTGTTTAAGTTAGGTGATGATGAACCCAATGTTGGTCCAAACATAATATAATCTCAAGCACACAACCTTTTGTTTCCACGGGGAGGAGCATATTGCCATCTCTACGTAGCACCTTTAATATCATATCGAAAGATTCTTGATCTCTTGCCACTGTGAAGGTTGGTTGTTCAAGGCTTTATAGGCATCAGTTATCAGTATTGTTGGACGTACAAGTGATTCTAAGACTGTTCCATTCAAATGCCTTCCCTTCCGATGGTTGAAGTCAACTTTCCCCGAAAGATGATAATTTTGAGAATATCAGGTGTGCATGATATTCAGATTTTAAATAATTCTCAACACAACAATCAGTGAGATGTTGGTATTGAACCCGATCACAGTCAGAGAATGGCGGACCGAATGGAGAGGTCATTAACACTGCAACCTTAAGCGTTGAATAACCCTGGATTTATGTGCTTAAATCAACCCTTGAAATCAATGATAGCGCCTTCACTCAATCGTTGGGATTTATTATGGTTCGATCTTTGAAACCCTAGAGATAGTGCAATCTCGGAGACTGACTCTTCTTTACCAGCGAGAGAGACCTGCAGATGTACACTAAATTATCGCCACAATCTCTGAGGATTACGACCTCTAAGGATTACGATTTTATCATCAAGAACGTGACCACTGCTCGTGTTTCTTTTCTAGGAAGGCATGATCCAGAGTATGCGTGGAAGCATCATACATCAACTCGAAACTATTAAATATTTCAACAACACGACCGCGTTGGACGCCAATAACGCATCTGAAAACCCTAGGGACGCTTCCGCCCTGTGAACGCTCTGCGCCTTGAGCCTCGTGTGATGGTCCGAAATGTTTACAAATACCAGAGGGTGGAGATTAAATGCGATCCTGCTGCTGGAAGACATTGTTGGGATTCGAACAATATTTTTTTTTTGTTTGTTTGTTGATTGCTGAGGAAGTAAGCTCTTTGTAAGTTCTTTCGTGCGACCCAAGAGTTTAAGAGGATCACGGAAATTCAAAAGAAAATATGTCCACCAGGATTTTCGATTTTCCTTTTGCTTTTACAGTGTAAGAGTTTGTGTTCTTTTAATACCTCCTTTGATGTGCAATTATCTTCTTGAAGTCATACCATGTTGAATTTTCACTTGATGCATTTTAACTTTATTTTTGTTTAGCATAAAATGAACCATAACCATTTGCAACAACACAATGGTTGCAATAAACCAAGATCACAAGAAGAATAACCATGCACAAGAACACAAGAAGTATCATGGGAAACCCTTCTCAACAAGGGAAGAAAACTCAGCCAATCCTTTGCTATATTCTTCAAGAGAAAGACCTCCCACACCATCATCAAACCTAGCACACAAGAGGGTGTTGTAATGTTAAGTGTGTTTTCTCAATGGTGATTCACCTTTATTTATATAAGACTTATCACATCAAATGATGTGTCTATTGGCACAATAGGGCCGACCTCAATAACTCAAAATATAATTAATAATTACCATATTAATTATCTTTTACTTTGTGGTGGGGTCGACATATACCATTTACATCATAAATAGAGTTACATGTAATTCTGACTCTTGGACAATATAGCAAGGGATCTCATACACCCACTAGTGCTCAACCATTAGGGGCACATCCATCTGTGCTCAGCCACATGGATGCCCACATCTCTATCTCATTGTGTCTCACATGAGAATCATCTGGAGTATCACATCATCTCAACTCTTTACATAGAGGAGACCAGTACATTGTTTCATCTCCGTCTTAGAGAAAATGACACACCAAACTCATGGGCTTCCTCACCCCATAGGGGCACACAACATTCCATCTATGTCTCAGAGAGGAACCACACACCCAACTCATGGGCTTCCTCACCCCACAAAGGCACACAACATTCCATCTTCGTCTCAGAGAATAACCATACACCCATATCATGGGCTTCCTCACCCCACACAGGGGCACAATGTTCCATCTCCATTTCAAAGAGAAACCACACACCCATTTCATGGGCACACCCAACTCATGGGCTCTCTCTCAAGTCGAGTCACTCAGTCTGGGTCCTATAGGATGTCTCACGCAGCTGTAATCATCAACAAGTCTTCCCCATGCCATATGAAATGGATGGATGTGATTGGGACTACTAGAAGAAAACATCTTAGAATAATACCCACAGAAATAATAAAGTAAGAGAAGTCGGCCCACAAAAATAATAAAGTAAATTTGAAGACTCGGAATAAGAATTCGGCCCCAAAAATGTGCCCAGATTAGTATAAATAAAGGACTGGATCATTTCATTTGTACAGTCATACACTTCTCCTTCTGCAGTGCACACTAGGAAGCTAACAGTTGTAGTTGTGAAAGTTTTTTTATTTGTGGTTCTTTGGTTCTCTTGGAGAGTGCACCCCACTTGGGGAAGGATATTCTTGGTTGTTCTTGGTAGTTTCTCTTATGCTCTACCTTTAGAAGAGTTGTGCTAAGGTTATGTGTTGTTGCCCAGTTTCTTCA
Organism: Picea sitchensis; assembly: GCA_010110895.2. Classification (NCBI taxonomy): domain Eukaryota; kingdom Viridiplantae; phylum Streptophyta; class Pinopsida; order Pinales; family Pinaceae; genus Picea; species Picea sitchensis. The sequence goes on from SNQJ01S0029945.1 coordinate 147,295, forward strand.
TGCCAGTTGTCAGTTGTCATTGTCAGTAGTCAGTTGCAGTTGCAGTTTCCAGTTTCCATTTGTGTTAGATCTATGGTGTGCTATCTTGCTCTAGTGATGTGCCTCTCTTGTGCCAGTTCTGTGGTGTTGCTCAGTTCTATATCCTCGCTAGGGTTTGAAAAGAAGAAGAGATAAGTATTTGTTATCAGGGTTTCTTCATTGTTGGTTTTCTCTTGTGAATAGAACGCGTTCATGGTTGTATTGGTATACTAGAAAGATTCTCTCTAAGAAACATTGGTTGGTTTTTTCCCCGAGTTTTGGGTTTTCCCAAGATAAATATTTGTGTCTTCTTGTGATTTTTTATCTGTTGCTTATATATTTCAATATATGGTGATTGAATGTTAAAATAATATCAAAATTCTACGGTATATCTAATGCTAACAAAATTTTATGAAAATCTAACAATATTGGCCATGCAGTTGAAGAAGACTTTTAGGAAAGGATGTCAAATTTTCGCAGCCCATATGGAAGAGGCAGGCAAAGATAAAGTAGCAAGTATTGAAGACCATCCAGTCCTGAAGTATTTTGAAGATGTTTTTGGATAAATCCCAGGATTTCCACCAAAGAGAGACATTGATTTCTCTATTGATTTGGTGTCGGGAGTTGCCCCAGTGTCCAAGACACCTTATAGAATGGGAACACCAGAATTAAAAGAGTTGAAAATGAAACTTGAAGATCTATTAAATAAGGGGTATATACGCCCAAGTGTGTCACCTTGGGGAGCCCCGATTCTTTTTGTGAAAAAGAAGGATGGAACCTTAAGGCTATGTATTGATTTCAAACAGTTGAATAAGGTCACAATAAAGAACAAATATCATTTTACAAGGATTAATTATCTCTTTGATCAGCTGAAAGGTGAAAGGATCTTTTCCATGATTGATTTTAGATCAGGTTATCATCAAGTGAGGATAAAGGAATAAGATATCGGCAAGACAACATTCAGAACAAGATATGGGCATTATGAATTCATAGTAGTGCCATTTGGACTATCAAATGCCCTAAAAAATTTCATGTGTCTAATGAATAGAGTGTTCAGGGAGTACTTGGACAAGTTTGTAATTGTTTTCTTGGATAATATTCTAGTCTTCTCCAAGATAGAAGAAGAGCATGACCAACATTTAAGAATGGTGTTGCGAGTTTTGAGAGAACTTAAGTTGTATTCCAAGCTAAGTAAGTGTATCTTTTATCAAAAGAAGATTCACTACTTGGGGCATATTATTTCAGCAGAGGAGATAGCAGTTGATCCTGATAAAATCGAGGCCATTAGAGGATGACCAACACCAAGAAATGTCACAAAGGTCGGGTATTTTATGGGTCTTGTTGGTTATTACCAAAGATTCATAAAGGGGTTTTCCAATATTCCAAACCCAATCACTTTTTTTCAAAAGAAGGGAGTGAAATTTGAATGGACTCCCAAATGTAAAGAAATTTTTCAACGATTGAAAGATATTTTGAAAAGTGCACCAATATTAAATATTGCAGACCCAAATGAAGACCTTGTAGTGTGCATAGATGTGTGCAAGGAAGAGCTTGGTGGAGTCCTCAGTCAAAAGAATCATGTGGTATGATATGAGTCTAGAAAATTAAAGGAGCATGAAAGGAATTATGCTACACATGACTTGGAGTTGGAAGCAATTGTCCTTGCACTAAAAATGTGGAGACATTACCTCATGAGAAGAAGATTTGAGCTAAGGACGAATCATTGTGGTTTGAAGCATTTGTTTGCATAACCAACATTAAATTTCAGGAAAACTATATGGATGGAATTTCTGAGTGAATATGAATTTGAAACCAAGCATATCAAAGGCAAGGAAAATCAAGTGGCCAATCCACTTAGCAGAAGAGCTTATGAAGTGCATATTTCATCCATTAGCATTTTTAGTACAAATTTAAATGAAACAATTTTAGAGGTTGCAAATTTAGACCAATGATATGTAAAAATAAAAGAAACATTACAGAAAAAAAATATTTATTATGAGTTGAAAGAGGATGGAATCCTCATGTGCAAAGGAAAAATATGTGTCAAATTCATGAGAGATGAAAAATATAGTGTTGAGGTAAATGAACAATGTGTCATATGTTGGGCACCCAGGATATCATAAGACAATTGTAGTTGTAAGAATATTTTTGGCTAGGAATGAAGAAGGAAGTAGCTAATTACATAGACAGGTGCCTAGAACATCAAAAGGTAAAAACATAACATAGACATCCAACAGGGATGCTATAGCCATTGCTCATTCCTCAGTGGAAATGGGAAGTGCTTACAATTGAATTCATTTCAAAGCTTCCCATAATATTGAAACAACATGATTCTATCATGGTAGTGGTGGATAAATTAACAAAAGAAACACATTTTATTTATGTGAAGACCACACACAAAGCAACAAATATTGCAGAAAATTACATGAAGGAAGTTGGCAAGCTACATGAAGTGCCTAAGGCAATTGTTTTAGACAGAGATCTAAAGTTTACCTCTACATTTTGAAAAGATTTTTTCAAAGTTCAAATGCTTTGGTTCAAATTTAAATCTCAGCACGGCTTATCACCCATAGTCTGATGGGAAAACAGAAAGGAATTATAGAATCATTGAAGACATGCTTATAATGTATGTGGTAGATCAACCATCAAAGTGGGAAGATTACATCCACTTAGTGGAATTTACTTACAATAATGGGTATCAAGCCTCATTAAAAACGAGCCCACTTGAAGCTTTGTATGGAAGGAAATGTAACACACAAGTGAGTTGGGATAACCCAACAGACAGAGCTATCGTTGGGCCAGAATTATTAAAGGAAATGGAAGAGTAGATGGTAAAGATGAGGAATAATTTAAAGGTTGCCCAGAACATGCAGAAAAGTTATGCAAACAAGAACTGAGTTTTTAGATATTTTAAAGTGGGTGAACAAGTTTTTCTCAAAGTGAAAGAAAAGAGAAGTTCGATAATATTGGGTTGCTACCCAAAATTGACAGCAAGACATTGTGGACCATTCAAAATATTAGAAATGATAGGGTCAGTTTCATACATGCTAGCATTTCCTGCATCCATGAGAGTGCGTAATGTTTTTCATGTATCATTATTAAAGAAATATGTGCCTGACCCTAACCACATAATTGATTGGACTGTGATCCAGGTGAAAAATGAAGGGGATTTTCAGGTGGAACCAGTACACATCCTGGACCAGAAAATCAAAGTGCTCAGGAAAAAATTCATAGGGTTGGTAAAGGTTGAATGGACCTATTATAGTCCTAAAAATGCAACATGTAAGCATGAAGAAACTATGCAAGAGTACCCGCAAATGTTTTGACAATTTTGAAGGAAACATAATGCAAGACTCTATTTTGAGCAACTAGAGTTTTGGAACCTCATCTCACAGTCCTAGCCAACATGTGTTGGGGGCCCTAATAAAAGAATGGCTCATTCCTTGGGTTAATCCTGATAGATGAATCATGCATTCCTTGGGTTAATCCTGATAAACGAATGGTATATTCCTTGGGTTAATACTGATAAACTAATGGTACATTCCTTTGGTTAATCCTGATAAACGAATAGTGCATTCTTTGAGTCAACAGGTTGAGAGGAATACACGATTTTAGTTGGAACTGTTACAACAATTATTAAATTTCATAATTTTATTTATTAAAGTACTGTGATGTAAATTGTATATGTATATCAGCATAGTGTGCACCGGGGACAACGCACAATTGTAGGGGAGGGGGAATGTAACATCCCCACTATAATCCTCATTTTATTTATGCATAATGTAGATATAAATATGGCAATGGCCAAGAGATGTAATATGCGAAGTGTATTTATGATTTTAAATAAACATAATGTGATGCCAGCTATGGTGAATATGGACAGATATGGGGGTTGATATATCCACAAAAGAGGGAAATGTCTAGGAGTGTCCAAGACGGATCCAAGGAGGAAATTAATTATGGGTATTAATTCAACCCATATTTATGAATTGTATTACCATTGGGGATAAATTTTGTTTTTTATGTTTGAGTGTATGAGAGCCCAATCATTAGTTACCTGTCAGGGGGGTGGGTGTAGAAGTGACATACATAGTTATTGGAAGCATGGGGTTGCAATAAAATCCACATTGAGTAGAGTGAGAATTCAACCATCTTGGGAAAATAGGGTAAATTTGTATTGGAGAGAATAGGCAGTTTTTCACATGGAGTTTTGGGCATGAACAATAAGGGAGAGAAAAAAAAAGAGCATTGGAGCTAAACTAAGAAGGTTGGGTGAATTCTGGAGCATGATGGAGCGTTATTGGAGCATTTTGGAGATGGAAATTGAAGAGCCATGTTTCCAGGCCTGAGACCGAGCTTAATTGTAGCAACAAGTGTTTTTGTTGGTTGCTGGTAATTTTCCTAGAAGCAAGTTCCCTTGAGTTCAAAGCAAAGATATTTGACATGGTTACCTCGGATAGAGAGACCTTGATAAATGAATGGGATTTCCGAGGGACTGAGATCAATGAAGGGTTACATGCCTAGGTTGGGCAGGTCAAGAGGAAGAGAGCTGGAGGACATTCGGGATAGATATAGGAGAATACTAGTGAGTTGTGGATTTAGAGTTGTGGGTGGATTGTGAGAGGCACCCTTATCTTGTGGATTATTAGCACCATCTTGAGTGTGACTTGTTGTTGATATTTGGAGTAGTAGGTCTATGGTTGGGTGGAATTTCCTTACCACGCAGTTGGTTGCACAAACAATTTAAAAAGATAAGTGTTTATCTATTTTTCTGAGTTATCTTATGAGTTTTATGGTTGTGTTTTACCTTGTACATGAGAATGGTTTTTATGTGTTATTGTAGATTTTTTTATGGTTGCTTTATTTTATTTTATAATGCTATAGATGCATTTAGTTATGGGTATCACATTTTAGTTAAATATGGGTTCAATTTGTAGCCGGTAAGCTACAGGAATTAATTAGCAAAAGATATTTTATTTTTTTTGTGTTTTTCCGCAAGTAATGTTCCTTGGTTAAGTTGGGGACCGTTACATGATTACCAAACTCCATAGTACATTTACTAATCACCAAAACTTTAAATTCCACCATTATGTTCCCACCTTGGTGCTTAACACACTGGAACATGACTAGGGAATGTGTCAAACACATATTTGAGTGTGTCAATTTCCCAACACATAAGATATGGACACGGTGCCCTTGGGGGACATATCTTATTTCTTAGGTGCCCACAAAAAACTAATGTTAAATACGTAATGAACCTTATGGAAGTATACTTTGAAACTAGAGAAAAGGTCTACTCATGGTCAACTTCCTCTCTTTGGGAGAGTCCCCTTTCTATGAATTGAGCCTTTTACTATGATGTGTTGCATGCTTCACCTTGTAAAAACATCTGGAATCAATCACCAACTTTCCCAATAGTCTCAATATAATATCCCAAACATCATTATCCATGATGGATTTATATTCCACCATGGCATCATGCCATACTTTCTCACATGTTTCCTCCTCATATTTAGAAGGATATGCATCCATGATGTAAGACATGAGTGCAACATAATTCAAAAACTTTCTAGGTGGATGAATCACTCAAAATTATGTCTTTGAAGCTCCAACTTGCTCATGTGCATCTTGTGTTAAAAAAAATAGGTATTCCAAGAGAGGATGAACACCTTCAATAACCACTCACACAACCAGATCAATCAAAAATAAACACATCGATGTTTTTACGTGGTAAAACCCTTATGGGGAAACATCCACAGCCCCAGCCAACGTGGCCACTTGGAGAAATTTACTAATGCAAAGGAGAAAAATTACAGAGAGATTTACAAGAGAGTTTCTCACAGTCGATCATCGGAAAATCACCCTCCATGCTATTTAAATAAAGATCATGGACCAATTGGATGTTAAGTCACAGATCAATGTAATCATTAAGATCGAGGAGAATATGATTTGTTAGATCACTCTATGTCGGGAGCATATCGTGGCCATCGTATTACCTAAATACAAATGCATACTAATGCTACTAAACAAACACACTAAGAAACACATTTTTTCCTAACGACACATTAGACCAAGTTCATCTTAACTAATCTCTAAATATCCTAACATCCCCCCTTAAGAACAACTTGGGATTGTGGATCAACATTTGGGATAGTAAGTTTTTCTCACTCTTCAACCTTTGTTGGTGACTCTTGATACCTTGAGTACCATGCATCCTCATCCAACTTCACGTCCCATCTCACTACTATCTTCTATTGTGATGGAATATAGACTCTATAAGCCTTGGAGGACTCACTATATCCAAAAAAAACTCTTCAAACTAGAGGGTTTTGATTTATTTTTCTTATCCTCAATATATATATGACAATTGAAAATATGAAAGTGTGATACCTAGGATTTCTCACTAGTGAAATCTTCCTCTAGCTCTTTGTCCTTAATACCCTCTAAAGAGCGTTGTTTAGGATGTAGACAATTGTACTGCATGCCTATTCCCAAAGAAATATAGGCGAAATTGGGTCATGAACCATGGCCTTCTATGTCTCAACAATTGATATATTATTCCTTTCAACAACCCCATTCTACTACAAGTTGTAAGGAATTATGACCACTCTCTTGGTCCATCCTTCTTTGCAAAAGGAATCAAACTTTTTGTATGTATAATCTTCTCCTTTATCATATCGCAATACCTTCATCTTCTTAGATATATAGCTCTCCATGGGATCTTTGAACTCTTTGAACCTACTAAATACCTCATCCTTGGTAATCTTAAAATAAATCTGCTTTATCAATGATTGAAACAAAACCTATCAATGAAGTTGACGACATGGGTCCATACACATTTGAACATGTCAGATCAAGAATGTCTCTCAAGCTATGCTCACTACTTGGGAAAGAGGTCTTGACATGTTTTCTAAGAGAACGTCCTTTGCACACTCATGGCCTCTCCACCTTGAAATCAGGTAATCCCTCCACCATTTCCTTCAGGACATGGAAATATCCATGCTACAAGTGACCTAATCATTTGTGTCAAATCTCACATTGTTTGTCACTCAGTATGCACCAAAGATCCATGCTTATAGAATTTTCTACCAACCTATAAAGTCCACCTTTAAGCACTCCTTTGGAAAAACCTTGACCAAGATCAAGGACATGTTTTTTGATGATCACTTGTTGATAATCAAAATCATCCATATGCTTTATATTTGTTAGACAAGAAATTGAAATAATATCCTTGGTTAAACCAAAAACAAAAAATACCTCTTATAGCTCAAGAACCTCTCCAATCGGCATGCATAATGAGATAGAACCCATCCTAAACAATGAGTACTTTCCATCATCAACAAGCTCCACTTGCATGTCAGAATATCATTTGTTTAGTCTGAAGAAATTTGATCTATCAGTTGTCACATGTCTAGTAAATCCACTGTTCACATACCACCCAACACCAAAAACAATGTGAGTGGAAAGACACAACTCCATGGAGAAAACTATCTCTAATATTGATTTCAAACTCATTTGCTCCTACAAAATCTTYTGCACTACTTGTAAATTTCTTATGTTGTTGTTAGCCTTTGCCTTCTTCTTAGGACACTAAGAGGCACAAYGATGACCCKTGTGGCTCTTAAAACACTTCACATGGCTCATATTTTCGTTCTCATGGTTCAAATATCTTGATCCTTCCTCCTTCTTTTGAACCTTCCCATATTCTCCCTTATTTCCCCATTTCCTCACCTTCCTGATAAGGATAGGTCTTGAGCATCCTCAAAATTGGATGAAATTGTCTCTAATTTCATTGCCTCTTTGACAAAGTCATCCTGCAACATCTCAAAAGTGGGTAACTACTCATGAGTACAAATACACTATAGAAAGTGATGCAAATATGGACCAAATCCATTCAAATTTATCCAAACTAGCTCATGCTCATCAATCTTGTCTCCAATCATAGCTAGTTGTTCTCTCAATTTTGTGATCTTTATTAGATAGCTTTCTATAGTATTGGTCTTGCTCATGTGGGTAGTGGTGAGCTTGTCTTTCAAAATATTTTTACAAAATAAGTTGACACTATACTACAAAGTGACCAAGAAATCATAAATCTTCCTCACCACCTTCTTCTCTATGATGTGAGGGATCAAGTGATCCTTCACCAAATCAAGTATGATTCGCTTTGCCTTGGTTGATTTCCTAGTATGATTTACCAAGTCCTTGGTATTAGTGGGAGATTTTCCTCCTTATCCACAAGATACCACAATTCAACTTCCTCCAAGATATTTTTCATCTTGCACTTCCACATTACAAAGTTGGAAGTTCCCTCCAATATGTGACACTCTCGGAGAATGAAACTAACCATTTTTTAAAACCCTAAAAGAACACTTGAACAAAGAGATCCACCTAAAAATAAATAAGATCTACAACCTATCCTAAGAGTAGATTTCCTAACTCATGTCAATAACAACCTTCCAATCATTGGAAGATATTGAGCATCTCACCCAACAACCTATCACGAGTTTGGATAGGTGTCACTCACTAAATATTGGGTATCACACCCATTGAAACTATTTTAAAACTTCCTCTAACATGAAACAACCCATTCCATACATGGATATGTATGATTTCAATGAATTTTCCCTTACCTTGCACTATATTCCTCAAAGGCCCTTTCCTAAAATTTCCACACTATTCATGCATGAGGTTGGTTTTCAGAGACCTCTCGGCTCCCCCAATCAATGATCGTCTCCCTAGATTTCCTTCCCCCTTTTAGGTACTCTTTATACATTCCAACCCATCTCTTTCCAACTAGACAGGATTTGAATCAGGCCATCTGAGATGACATCTACAGATCATACATCCAAGTCACTTGGACCTTGCCTCTAGAGAGCCTACGCTTGAAGATGTATTTCTACCTTGAGCACTTATTGGAGTTTCAATATGGCATCATCATCTATTCCCCATTGGATTCATTTATTCAAAATCCCTCTCGGCCAGTTCCAGGTTGGCACTCACAGACTCTGAGTGGAGACCTATCACCATATTCCCCGATCAGATAGAATCTACCAAATGTGCCACCTACATGAACTGAAGACAAATATGCACTTCATTTTTAGGTTCTCCTTCTACTATGATATCAAAGGACACCACCAATACCTATATAGGGACTTGAGGATATCCCTCTCCACTTGCATTCACTATCACAATCAGAGATGTCAATCCTTGTTCATTAGGGATATATTCCACCACAGATATCATCTCTATCATACCCTACTCTACCCTTGGACCACAAGGAGGATGACCTTATACTTTCATGTTACTCTATCATACTAGGACAACAAGATATGGGTAGAGTTATAAAGTACTTCAGACCATAGAATCATGAGACCATGGGTCTCCACTCAACCTTCCCACCTAGGAGTTTGTTTGATATCATTAAGGCTAATTCAGAGATGTTGAACTAGTCATTAGACTCTAGGGGCATCCTCATGGACCAACTCTAGAGGGATCCAAAGTATGGTGTCTCTCTCCCATCAAAGTACCTCCCAACCTCAGTTGAATAGTCAAATATCTATCTAGAGTTTATTTCCTTTGAACTTGGATGTTAGGAGAGCATGGCTTCCTCACTCCTACGTTCCCTTGGGGTCATACAATAGGATCCCACTGTGGGGACTAAGGAATTTGATAGAGATTCAATGCCCCAGTCACCCCCCTTTCCCTTGGTCATTAGGTCATGGAGATATGAATATCATCCTCAGATCTCCCTCTTCCTCTCTTTTTTAGTCCAATTGACCTATTTTCGTGGACATTTGTTTCAAATTAATATAATTATTCTATCTTTGATACCATATTGAGTTTTAGACAATGGTAACTAGACTCTACACTTAGAAAGAATAACCTAAACCTAGGTAGGTTAAAAACTAAAAACCCCAATAAAAAGAACACTCTTTGAATACATTAATCTATAAACACATACTAATGGAACTTATGAATGAAAAATGCATAGATATGAAATTACATATATATTCTATTGGAAGAATGAAAGGAAGAAACACATTGTAATAGCTCAAAACTAAAACTTTCCAACCAACACAATAGTGTTCCATGCATCGCCTTTATAAAATAGAAGATAAGGGGAAATACACTATTTGTAGAGATATGCAATGGAGTGGTTTTAAGGACTAGTGTGTCTGGACTAGTGTGTCTTCATGCATGGATATGTTACCCTAGAATAGAATGATAAAACTATAGTTAAGTCACTGCATGAATTCATGTGCCCAACTCAACTAGATAACTATGGGTAAAATCATGAAGTCAAGTGTAAATACCCTCAAGGACACCTGTCTCCAAAATTTCTAAATAAGAATTTTTCTAATGGAATAAATCTCACAAACACTGCCCTTCAGAAGATTTCACTAAACATTTATTTTTAACTGATTTCGTTAAAAACTAGGTTTAAACTTGAAAATGAGACTATTTGATGGAAACTGCAAATTCTCTCCATGTTACTTCATATTTTGAGGTAGCGGACTCCTACAAATCCTCAAAATTTAGTTTGAGAATTGATACCAACATTTTAGAATTGAATCTACTTTCATTCGGTAGCACGAGCTTCATTTTCATTGTTTTATCTATTTTTATTTAATTTTATAAAAAAACACCGCGATAATATTTTTAGGTGAGATTATGATTCTATGAAATGAAAAAACCGTATCTCTAAAAAATACACAACGGAAAATTATGGAAAAAATTAGTATTTGTTATAATTGCTAAAAATGTTCTCGCTAAAGTGGTATTTTTAGATTTTACTTTTAAAAATTAAGATAGATAAAGGTGTAGAAAAACACGGTTTAAAATATGCAACGCTTTCAACTTGGTCAACTTTAAAAATTTAGAAATTATAATATTCATCCATTGGGGATTCAAAAATTATAGTCATAATAAAATAGAGTCTCTGTAGATTGTTGCTGTATATTTCATTTCTTAAAAACATAAGTTTAATAACAGATACATTGTTGTGGAAAACAATAACTCATTATCATTCATTTCATGTTTAACGAACATACTGTTAAACAATTGTCAAATTGACATATCAAATCTTGATAAAAAAAAAATTGAAAAATAGTCATTGGAAAGATAACAAAATTATTTACAAGTTTTGTTTTTACTGTAAAGTGAAATTCTAAATAAAAAAAATACTTTTGTATGCCAGAAGTTGAAGAACTTGTGAAAATACAGTTTTTTTGTCATAAAACAAGCAAAAGTGTTACCTAGCTTCATGATTTTACCCCTATGCCCTCCCATAATATAAAAAATACCCATGCAATGCACCCTCGTGCATACACAACTCCCAAGACTAAGTGTGCCCTTCTCACATAGTGCACCCTAACTCATAGACAACTATGCCATCTAAAAATAGTGCATGCTTGCAAGTTCCATGCACGCACTCTCACCTATTGACTGCCTACATATTTTGTATTTTTCCTCATATCAATCCTATATTGTGCCTTAATCAATACACATTCATCATCACTACAATCTACACACTGCAACACATAGCTTGAGGTTGGAAAAAACTATTGGAATGTGCCATTGTTGAGTAAAAACAAGTCATAGAAATAGGTAAACTCTAACACAACATGCACTTCTTCTTCTTCATTTTCAACACCTTTGTTGTGTTGATGCAAATCTGCCACATCAAAAATCGAAAAGATATCCAAACCTTTTGGTATCTCAATCTTGTATGCATTGTTCGAAAACTTCTCCAAAATTTCGCAATGCCCTATCTTCTTAAATGTAATCTTGTTATGCATTCCTTTTGGGATCCTTTCCTTGCTCAAATGTGCTAACACCATGGCTCTTTTAACAAATTTATTTTCTTTTCACTTCAAGTTTGTAGTCTCTTTATATTTCAAATTGCTTTGTTGTAGTTGTTATTTAACCTGCTCAAGCACTTTTTATATAAAATTTGAAAAATGTTTTGACATATGTACTTTTCATGCTTGCTTCTAGCAAGTTCATCAAGTTTATTAATACCTTCGATGACTTCCCATATAAATTTTGAAATAGTGTCTTACCTATCTAACCATTCATTGAACATCATATTAAAACTCAACATGTGCCAAAACCATATGCAATTGTCCCAGCTTATCTCCAAAAAATCATCTCAACAATTTTCTCAAACTCTTAATTACAACCTTGGCTTTCTCATTAGTGCTATAGCCTAAACTAAACTACAATCTCGTTCCCATTTTCCTTATTAGGGTTTTAAAAAAATGCCCAAGAAACTTACTATCCCTATTTGAAGTGATGCCACCTCAACAACGTGTGCAACTGTACAACTTCCTTGAAAAACAAAACAACAATGTTTATGGCATCACCAATATTCTTACATGGGATGGAATGAGCCATTTTCAAAAATATATTAACAATGAAAAAGACAGTCATTACTTGTTTGTTTTCTTGGTAATACAAGAGAAAATCCATGCTCAAGTCTTCCCATGTTCTATCCCTTACATGCATTCCTATAAACAATCAAATGTTCTAGTTTATTCCCTTTGCATGTTACCAAAACAATTTTCAACCCATTTATTCATGTTACTAAAAAAAATCCAAGCCAATAATATCTCTCTTCCACCAAAGCTCTCATTTTATTCACTATGAAGTGACCTCCCAAGCATCCACTATACAACTCTCTAATGATGTTATCCCTCATTGATCCACTTGGAATACACATACACTGATTTTGGAACAATAATCCTTCTTAGATGAAGTAATCCAAATGCAATATTGTATCTCCACTCCAACTTTGTTTACAAGCACTCCAAGTTTCAAGAAAATGAAAATCATCTTCATACAACTCTTTCATACTTTCAAGCCCAACTACCTCTATAAACATATTAGTCCTCAAGGCTTCCCTCCTACTCGATGCATTGTCAACTCTATTGGACTTTCCATTCCTATGATTCAATACATATGGATAACTCAGACCACTTCATATTCTTTTGATTCAATGTTTCTTGGTTGTTAATAAATTTCAAGACTTGATGGAACAACATAAATTCTTTGGGAAGCAAGTAGTGTTTCATTTTCTTCAAGTCTTGAATGATTGCATAAAACTCTTAATCATATGTGGAATACCTCCTCTTGTCCTATTTTAACTTTTCAATGAAGTACTATATTGTCCTTCCTTCTTTGCTTAGCACTACTCCTATTGGCAGGAAACTTGCATTGCGATCCACTTGGAATACATGACGAGACTCTTATTCCAATTTCCAAAGTATTCTTCTAGGAAGAGAGAGTTTCCCTGGATGGGTTGATGTATGCACCACCATTTTTGGGTTTCAATATCAATGAGATTGCACTCATGTTGTGCTATTCTAAGTTTAGTGTTGATTTCAATTCATTATTTGATAGATCCAATACACTTATCTTTGTCTTGTATATAGATAAGTTCATTATTGTAGGAAGTCTTGAATAGTTCATGATATGGTGGGAGAATATTTTTACCAATGAAGGTGGCATGAAGGAAAAAATTTGTTGTTAGGTTGTTGATGCAATGTTCCTTATATAGAATGCTTTTACCTTTTGTTGCATAACAAAGGAAGGAAGAGAGAACTGAGCTTCAAGGAGGGTTTAAACCCTAGGAAAAAACACTAATAAAACATAGAAAAGTTTGTTATCCTTGAAGGGGGTTTAAACCCTATGAAACCCTAGAAAAATATCTTTGGCCTTGAAATAGGGTTTAAATCCTAGGAAACCCTAGAAAATTTCACTTTCCTTGTAGTAGGTTTCAAGCCTTAGGAAATCATAAAAAAAAAAGATATGTTTGAGTTTAAATCCTAGGAAGCCTTAGAAAAAGAGATAATCCAAAAACCCTAGTTTTGCAACTGCAAGGAAGCGTAAAGCAATGCCACTAGCCAAAAATATTTAGATCAATTGTTGAATTGAGTTAGTGAGATTCACACCTTGCTTTAATACCATGTTGAGATTCACAAGAAATAGTGAGAGAATCGAAAGGAACCAACACAAACCTAAATTTTGCAAGAAAGAGAGGAATAGACTATATGACAACACAAGACTTGAAGAGAAATTGACCAAGAGGGGTACAACCCTAGAGAGAGAGTAAACCCAAGAACACGTGCTATAGAGAGAGAGAAATAAACCCATCCATAAGAGAGTGTAACACTTTATAGCTTCCCTTAGGCAAATCACTTTATTAAGAATGAAAAATAATCACATGATGATAAATTACAAAAACATAAGTCAACCAATTACAAATTGTAGACCCAAGCATAATTGAAAATATAAATTTGGTGGTAAAATTGTAGGAAATAAGTAATCTACAATTGACGACTATGTTTAAAATCCTAGTGTAAAGTCTCATCTATAGGGGATAATGACAATATAATTTTGGGTTGGACATGGATGAAAACACTAAGCACTTTTTATTTACACTTAAAGAAGAAGTAATGTCAATTTGGTATAATAAAAATAAGATATCATTACATGACTCTTGAATGAAGTTGTGGATGGCAAGCTACATCCTTACAAGATATAAATAAGATAAATTAAGAGAATGTTATTAATATACATGGATGACCAAAGAATAGGTCAATGAGACAAGAAGACTATGAAATACAATGAGTGAGCATTGAAAAGTGGGAGTGTCAAAGTTGACTCTTAGATGCTAAAATATGAAAATATAGAAAGTACAAGAACAAAATAGACATACCTGAAAGGGTGACTGGAAAGGTTCGAGAAAGAGAGGAGATGCTACACAATACACAATATTAGAGATATAAGTATAAGAAGAGGAAGGAGGATAGAGGTTTGTGACATCATCAATCACTATGAAGGCACCCATGGAAATCCAAAAAATGTCTTCTAATGAGTCCCAAAGTTGAGAAAACCTAGTTGGGATAATCTAGAAGGAGAAAAAGTGAAGTGCATTGAAAGTCCCCTAACATAAGGAAGAAGAAAAACAACTAATGATGTCCACATGTCCACTCAATTTGGATTGAGTGGAAACACTATGTTAGGAGTGGGAATGGCCCAGTAACCTCACAGAGGTGAAGCCTTTACCAACTATATTAGTATGAAGGCACCCATGCAAAGCCAAAAAATGTCTTCTAATGATTCCCAAAGTTGAAAAAACCTAGTTGGGATAATCTAGAAGGAGAAAAAGAGAAGTGCATTGAAAGTCCCCTAACATAAGGAAGAAGAAAAACAATTAATGATGTGCACATGTCCACTCAATTTGGATTGAGTGGAAACACTACATTAGGAGTGGGAATGGCTCGGTAACCTCAAAGAGGTGAGGCCTCTACCAACTAAATGAGAGGATGTGTAATGATTCACATGTTTGATGTCTTCCATATCCCATGTTAGGGAAGTCTACATGGTTCTTAGCACCACCAGTTATTAAGACAGTCTAAAAAAAAAAAGTAATGAAACTTGTGATGTAGAGTCTAGAATGGTCCTATAGGATCTACCCTTTGTGAATAATTGCATATTGCATGTATGAAGCTATACATCTCTTATCATGATAGGATAAGCAGGTGACAAATAATCCTAAGAATCTGAGAACACACAATAATGTCTCCCCTAAATCTCATACAAAATTAGACATCTAAAAATAAAGTGATCCTAAATATTAATCCTAAAGATAGCATAACTAACAAATCCTCTCCATCCACATCCACGAAATATGGTGGTTTGGCTCAACTCATAAGCAATGAGAACCAACCTACAGAGTGAAATCATGAGGCAATGTGAACGATGGTGTTGAATGTTATCATCTTGCAGCGATAAAATGTCCCTATAATAGAATGCCATTTCGAGGCCAAAAGCATAGAGGATGTGCCAATTCAACAAGGTTTTATAATTCAAATTGATTGGGAAATTCAACAAGAAGGAGCAAAGTTGGAAGGAAGAGCATTGGAATTTTGACTATAAAGAATGGTAAGAATGGTTTTTGTTTGAAAAAACAAAATCAAACCCTACTTAAAATAATTAGAACGAAAGAAAATATCAATTTAAAAAAAAAAAAAAAAAAAAACTTTGTAAACGAAGGATGAAAGGACATGTAAAATATCTAATTATTAAATATTATAATGACAATTATGTAGATTTGTATCCATTAAGATAATCATGTATTTTTTGTCATATATATGTTGGCGTTTGGTTGCAGATCATCATATCTTGCATATTTACATTTATAATATATTTATTTTCTTCTATTCTATTTATAATATATTTATTTTATTCTACACTATTTATAATATATTTATTTTATAATAATATCCAATGTTTTATGTTATCGATTTGAAACCCTATACGCCACAGCTGACTTTTCAATTTCGTAACAGGTGACATGTTGGGACGACTCTGTAATCTGGCAGAGATAGAGTTCTACTTCAAAAAAGACATGGAAAAGATGAAACTAGATAAAAATTGCAACATTTCATCATGGGTTTCAGGATGTGAAGCAGGATGGTCGAGTAGGTCATTACCATCACCTGATCTTACTAATTTCAACGCAATACCTGCTCGAACTGCAGATTCTAAGCCATGCTGCGAAGGATTTTTCTGCCCTCGTGGCTTGACATGCATGATTCGTAAGTTTTAAAACATTTTGTACTTCAGCTTTCTTTCTTTACAAAAAAATTACTTAGATTTAATCTTGCTTGACCTTGAATATGTACTGTGTGCTACCGAATACAACTTTTGAATATATGAACCATCATAAATACTGTGTGCTACCGAATACAACTTTTGAATATATGAACCATCATAAATGTACGATGATATTATTGTGATTTTATTTGGAAAACATGCATCTTATATTACATTAAGACACAGAATGATACATCAAGCAACACATTTAAACTAGATCTATGTTAGCAGAAACGGGAAATGCAAACCGGAATCTAAAATGGAAACAGAAACTCTCAGGTTTCGCTAAAAAGACATTTTAGGGTTCGACAGCAATACCTTCAGACTGACATAAGAGCAAATAAAATTCTTTCGACTGTGTCCTATTGAATATATATTTTTTTAATTTGAAGGAATAGGTAATTGGTCAGTATTACTTATTACTTGGGTGAGATTCAGGTTTAAATTGGATTGGTTGTTATTATAAATCCTAAGCTAGTGTTAACAGCTTACAAGTTAGTGTCTAGAAACACATGTTTTTGGGGAGTTTTATTAGCTTACAAGTTAGTGTCTAGAAACACATGTTTTGGGGGAGTTTTATTCATGGAAGCTATCCTTCTAGCCTTATTATAATCGGTCAAAATTTTATCTGAAATTTAAATCTAGATGAAAAAATGGAAGACATACCTCCTAACCATTCACTCAAATCACCTCAACTTATATATTGTTGAAAACATAACTTAATGTACTAAATTTAAAGCAATGAATCTTCATTAGAAAAAATCAGTCTTAAAGCAAAGAATCCTCTCACTACAGTCTTAAAGCAAAGAATCCTCTCACTAGGAAAGATGCCAAAGATTGTGATTATCCAACCAAATTTCTTTAAAGACATTTTAGCTACTGTATAGATAGATGTGGGTCAGTTTTGTATTATATGATGTTATTATGAAAAGCATTAAAAAAAAATTACATGAGCATTAACTAACCTACAATGACATTGTCATGAAGTAGAATCGCACCTTTCAAAGCAATTTGACTAAGAAGAAGATTGGAACGAACCAAAACATGCAACCCCTTATTTTGTGACCATTAAAGTATAAGAAAAACGACATAAAATGTGTGTTCCATGCAAACTTTAAAGCGTATTAAAGCTTTACCATCACTTCATTAAGGAGGAGTTAAAAAAAAATGATGACAAATTTAGCTAATTCATTGAAAATAGATATTATCACCAGTTGAATACAAGTTCCAAAATTTCATAATTAAGTTGGGTAAGAACAAAATAGTCATTAAGGAGAAGTGGTTTGAGCACAAAAAAATATTTAGTTTTTAATTGTTTTTTAATATAAGTTCCAAAATTTCATAATTAAGTTTGGGTAAGAACAAAATAGCTATTAAGGGGAAGTGTTTGAGTACTAAAAAAATATTTGGTTTTTAATTGTTTCCTAGTTATTTGTTTGAAATGGTATTTATATTTTTTTTTAATAAAATGTTTCAATTTATTTATTAATACAACAATGTTTATAGATCATTTCATACCAAAAAATGGGTTGTCAAAGCAATTATCTTGAGAAAAAGCCTAAGACCTAGAGCTTGTTAACCACTCCAAGGAATACAACTATAAATGATAAAATCCATACCCCAAGGTCTATAATAAACTAGTTGCCATGTTGTGTGGAACTTGATAACCCAAGGGAGTTTGTTGGTTGATAAGAAAAATTTCCACGAAAGGATGGTAGAAAGAAATTGCTTACATAAACTATAAGCCCACTCCTAGGTTGACGTGGCATAATCAAAAAACTAGAAAAAGTGTTTGATAGTGGCACTCTTGTGGCCAAAGTGACATTTAGGTTGAGTCAACCCTAGATATTGAAGTTGTTGGAGAAGAGGAAGGCCACCCAAAATCAAAGACCAATAAAAGACTTCCTTGATCTGGATGAAGGCGTTTTAGATGGTTTGGAGCAAGAACATCCAATTCCATTACTTGGAGGGTTTCTTCAAAGGTTTATTTCCCCATACATCTAACCTAGGCCTGTGACTAGTGATTTGTTTAAGGTCACCAATGTTGAGATAAACTTTATCAACCCTAGGTTGATAAGCTTTCCTACTCAACTTTCTTGTACACATTTAGAAGAAATCCCATGTGGTTTTGTAGAACTCACAAGAGAAGCCATCAAACCTAGAGGGATTTTCATCTTCCATTTTTCCATTAGATTTGTTGAGAGTGTGTTTGGAGACATTGATCAGTTGTAGAACCTTTCTTTCTCAAGGGTTATGTTTTTGGTACAATGGAAATACAAGTCTCCATGGCCACCATCCCTTAACGCTGAAAATATTCCCATAGTGGCTAATTAATTCTAACTCAATATTTTCTTGCTTGGAAATATGTCATGTGATAATTTGAGAGCTTCAATTCATTAACTAGCATTCTTAATGGATAGTTATGAAAAATTTCCTTAGTACACTTAGCACTAGTCCTAATTCAATGTAGTGTGAATTGTGTTTGAGTGCTATGGGCTCAACAAAGCTCCTTGACCTTTAAAAAAATCTTAAGCTTAGCAATCCATGCATGGAGGGGTTGATCGTAAGGAGAACACTAAATAGTTTTAGATAGATCTTCAAATTCCTCTTTGACATCTTTATTATGCTTGTGCTTCATTGTTTCAATCTAGAAACCAAACCTCGCATGAATGTAGTGACATGGCCAATTAGATCATTCCACCAATGAATCAATCCAAAACTACCTCTTGGCCTCAATAACAAGTTAGAAATCCTCTTGATGACATAGAAACAAGCTAGGTGCTTCAAGTGAGAAACACTAAAGAGATATATTTTCTTTTTCATTCTCATCTTTATAGTTTCCCAAGAGATTGAGAACACTTGCACCAACTCACCCCCTCCACAATCAAAGAAAAGTGTTTTATTTTGATAACATGGCTCAATCAAGCCTTTTCAAAACCCTCTTTATATTTCCAAAATTTATATTAGGTAAGCCACAAATATTATTCATGCCTTCAAAATTTGTTGGGTCATACCAGTGAAGCCTAACCTTAAGATCATTTCAGGTTGTTCTTTTCATGAAGGCATATGCAGAAGATCCAAACCTTCTATGTCAACCTAAGATTTGGAATTATTGAAATGCCTAGTGAAAAGCAAGTCAACTTTCAAAAGGTCTTCAACAAGCCAATCCTAGAAGGTTGTTCTCTCATAACCATCATTGGGGGCACAAATATTGCTAGGCCAAGCACCTAACTATCTAAATTGAGTAGTAACCACGCCATTGTTGAGATTCACAAGAGACAATGAAAAAGTCCAATGAAACCAACACAAATCCCAAGTTTTGCAATAAATATAAACATAAACCAACACCAAGGTAGCACACCACTTGATAAATCAACGAAGAGGAGTACAACCCTAGACAAAGAGAGAACTCGTGAAAAAGTGAGCTAGAGAGAAAAATAAACCCATGCAGACTAGAGAGAGACCTTAGGAAAAACACATTGTATTAAGAATGAATGAATGATAACTCGATTTGTCAAATTACAAATGATAATTCTATATATACACAACAAGTGTAAGGAACTTTACCCAATGGGGATTTTGGGCCCACATTGACTAGGTTGGCCTTAACAAAACCTAAATATAATAATGATACAATATAAGGTTGACCATGGCTAAAAGTGAAGCTTGCACCATTGTCACCTACCACCTAGTGCAATGGGTTTGAATGGTGATCAATTACATGTGCAACAAGATTTAGCAAGACAAGGGTGGCCACTCTTCAAATTTTTGCATTCTTAGAATAAAAAATAACAACAACCAACGAGATAAAGTGCAAGGTCATGCTTAACAAAAATTTGACAACCTTAACCTCCTATGAACAAAGAATGTATAAATATCAATAATACCCCATCTTTGGACCATGGTCTTCTAAAAATATCAATAATACCCCAAGCATTCCATGATGCACACTTCATATTCTACAACCTTCACCATGAAAATCCATTTCCTTGCCCCTAATCATGCCCAGGAATTATAACGTTTTGGATTACCAACACTCTTATGAGCTATAACAAAGATCACCCATGAGTCTAGAGTACTCTTCTTGGATTTTCATTGGATTGAGTGTTTTCCCCCTCTTCCCCCCTCAAGTTTTGTCACATACTTCCACATCAATTCTAATGAAGTTTTGTTTCTACTTTCATTGTTGCATTCATCTTCATCCCCTTCAGAACCTCCCCCATGTTCATATAATGGATCACTATGAATATGACCATTATCCTCTTCTTCCCTCTCATGCTTACTCCCACTAGGTGTTCACCCAGTGAACATGTGTCATTGCACGTGTGTTCACGGAATATTAAAGAATACCCCTGATTTCATTAAATATTGATAAATACCCTGCAAAATCTTTTTGTTGAACCCCCCTCCCAATACATCTTTCCAAAATTAAAAATGCCTTATTTTTACTAGATATACGAATTTTTACTAGATACCCTTTTTTATGACTCCCAATACCTATAAATCTCCATGTACCTTGCATCCCCCCTCCACTGAAATACCTATAATATATTGACTTTATTTTTCACAATTTTAAAATCCTCTTTATGAATGAATGTAATACAATATTGGTCAACAAGGTGAAGCCCCCATGCTTCTTCCCCACCAACACCATGAGAATCAAAACCGAAAGTATAAACCATAAGAAGAACAATTTCTTCAAGTCTTAGATAGACAACCTACAAGAGAACAAGAGAAATAAAGGATTGGGAATGAGTAAATAGAAAAAAATCCACAAACAAACAACACAAGGATATACAAAGAATGGGATTTGGGCTTACTTCTTTATCTCTCTAATTATTTACAACATTAGAATGTAACAATGGTGGTTTTCATTTTCTCCTCTAAGCGCTCACAAATTTGTAGTCCACAAAAACCAATAAGAAGACCAAGCCACCCACTCCAAACTCATGCACACCAAGATGAATGTGATGAAGAAAATAGTGAGGGAATGTACCAATGGTGGTTTTCATTTTCTCCTCTAAGCTCTCATAAATTTGTAGTCCACAAAAACCAATAAGAAGACCAAGCTACCCACTCCAAACTCATGCACACCAAGATGAATGTGATGAAGAAAATTTCCCTCTTATGTTTACCCTAAACCCTAAACTCCTCAAAGGACCCAACTTTAAAAAACAAAAAAATAGTGCCTTTTTTTTTCCATTTATATGGGTGCATGTCAATGGGGTTAATGAGAGCTCAAGGAGCATGGGAGGGGAATCTTGAGAGCGTGAGGGGAAGGGGGGCTCAGGAGAGGAGGAGGAGCATTGGGGAGCATGTCGCTTTGAACAATGGCAAGGAGTGTGTTAGGAGGATCTAGAGTGCACTCCCAAGGGTGCTCCTTACATGCTCCTACTTTGAGCATGCTTTCAAAATAGGAGTGTGGCCTAGTAGGATGTTCTTGATAACACTGAACCTCGAGCTTAGTCCTAGAGGAAAGTGTGCCCTCTCTAAGAGTGTCACACATTGTTAAAATATTTGTGAATAATAATATCAAGAAGAATTTTATTTCTTGGAATTTCATTACCTCGTGATAAACTCTAGGCACAAACTTGTATGGGATTTTCAGTGAAACCATTGCCTACCTCCATGCTTCATCCCTATACGCTAACACCTATAAAATTCACAACATTACCCACCTCAAGCTATAGGGTGACCATCACATTACTCCCTTGAACCTATAGGGTGACCGTCACATTACTCCCTTGAACCTTGCAATAGACTGGTTAGGCCACATGGACCAACACATTACAACAATGTTATTAAGAGGTCGTTAGTGCAAAGAGAAGGCCATGACAATCTATAACCAAAAAATTTCAACACATTACAACAATGTTATTAAGAGGTAGTTAGTGCGAAGAGAAGGCCAATGAACACTACCATGACAATCTATAACCAGAAAATTTCATCTATAACCAGAAAATTTCACATATACTCTTAGCTTTCCCTCTTTCTTTTGATTCTTCTCAATTTACTTCCTAAACTAAAAAGTGCCTAAAAATAAACCCTTAAAAACATTAAAAGAAGATCTTCTTTTTCTATTGCTTTTTAGAAAAATAATAATTATAAATTCAATTTTACCATTGATAACATAGAAGAAAATACAAAGAAGTCCACATACAAGAAGTGGAGTAAAAGAAGTGGATTAGATAAATAGTGATGGCAAAGAAGTTGTGTGGAGGAAAACATGATGGAATCACGACATAAGCCCGACAAGTTGCAATGTGAAACAATTGAAGCCTTGCAAAAGAGCAATGTAGAATCGTGGAAGCTTTGCAAGCACGCTTGTGGAAGAGTGATGTGGAATTGTGGAACCCTAAAAGTAGACTAACTGAAGAGTGATGTAGAGTTGAAGAGTGATGTAGAGTTGCAGAAGCCTGGACTTGCAAATGAATGATGCATGATTGTGAAATCCTTTCAGATCTTCTCAAGGTGTTAATAAGAGAAGAGCCCTAAGTTAGAGAGAGCAGTGGAGATCCTCACTTGGCCGATTTATGGATTCGGACCCGACCACTCCTTTGCCTAGCCAGGATGGAGGAAGATTGAGTTGGTTCGAGAGTTGAGAGAAGAAGTTTAATGGGTGCGCAAACCGAGCTATTTGAAATGCATACAATGCACAACTTGAAATTAATGTGGTTCTATTTGACAGGAAGCGCGGAGTCGAGCGTGAAAAATAGAGATAGAGAAATAGTGAGGGTAGAGACGAGTGGGCAGGTAGAGTATTTCCATTGCTGGATTTGTTCCACAGTACTATCAGGAAGGTTCAACTATTTGGGAATCTGAACCATGAAAGGAGAATATCCACATCACTCTGCTCCTCCATGCTTTGCCCTTTGTTGCAGAATTCAATCACTACGATCAAGCATCCATGCATAGGGCGTTGACGTTGCAGGCCTCAAGGGAGGGAAGATAAAACGTCAGTGTGAGGATTTTAGGACTCTTATTCTTTCTTTGGACAACGTTAGACAATAGATAGAACTTGACACGATGCTTACTTCATCTTCACTACAGCAAGCACGCAGGCTGTGCAATTCCAAAAACATACTATCTCTTCTGAGTCCTTTCCTTCCCAATACTCTCTTGACTTGAAATGAATCAGCCTGTCACCTTAAGACATGTTATTTCTTTCTTCCCCCTATATGCATTGAGCGAGATATGCATGCAAATTCTATCAAGAGCAGAAACGACAATCAAAGAAAGGTGGGTGGTGAGAGAGTGCAATGAATTCTCTTCCCTGTCACAGGACATATCTAGGATAAGAGCAGGCAGGACATTTGAGTTTCTGCAAAGAAACACATTTTTTTTTCATCAATCATAAATCATAATGTTAGTAGGAGATATCACTTTTTTTATTAGGGTTTTTATTAGTAAAAGGATGTGTACACACCCACACAACACATTCCATAGAGGAGGAAGAAAAGGCTCAACAAGACACCACTCTCTTGTGGTTGCCCCTATTGGCATAAGGATCACACACCCACAGAATACACCCGATAGAGGAGAGAAGTTTAATCAAAGAAGCATACTCTTTTGACAACTAATCAACCATTAGGTTAGCAAGATACATCACTCCTTTATTATCTTGTTGCAATAACACTTATAATTAAAATAACCATAAAATATTATTACAAACTTACTTTCTTATTGAAATTCTAAAATATTTTTAATTCATTTTAATTTGTGTATTCAAACCTTGATCATATATATTTGTAATTTTATTACTCAAGAACATTTTATCAATAACAACCATACTTAATTTTCTATCATCTCTTCTCTCTTCATAAAAACATTTCAAAATATTATTAATTTCAAAATAACCATAAAATGTTATTACAAACTTACTTTCTTATTGAAATTCTAAAATAAGTTTAATTCATTTTAATTTGTGTATTCAAACCTTTATCATATACATTTGTAATTTTATTACTCAACAACATTTTATCAATAACAACCATACTTAATTTTCTATCATCTCTTTATAGAAACATTTCAAAATATAATTAATTTCAAAATAAAAATTAAATTTTATTACAAACTTACTTTTTTATTGAAATTCTAAAATAAATTTAATTCATTTTAATTTGTATATTCAAACTTTGATGATATACATTTGTAATTTTATTACTCAACAACATATAATCAATAACAACCATACTTAATTTTCTATCATCTCTTCATAAAAACATTTCAAAATATTATTAATTTCAATCACCCAAATTATATTATTTTACAAAATATTATTAATTTCATTCACACAAATTATATTATTTTCTCCTTCAAACCCTACAATTTCATTAAACCCTACAATTTCATTTCTAGGATTATAAGAAAAATCTTAATAATAAAATTTCATTTCTAGGATTACAAGAAAAGTCTTAATAATATTGAAACATCGTACCCATACTTTCATCAAAATTTCCAGTTATAAGAAAACTCAACTTCTAAAATTTAGTATATTTACTTTTATAAGACTTCAAGATCTAATAGATCTAAGAAACTTCTTATGATAGAATTGGTTTACAAAATTAAAGAATTCAGTACAAAATTAAAAGATTTCAAATTTTAAATCCATTAATGATTAAGTCTAAAGGCTTCTACCTATTGACAATGGGCACATTTAATGATCTTTTAGCCATAAATTTAATGGTATAGTTATCAATTGAAGATGCTAGCATATTCTTAATCGTCCTTCCAAATCAATGAACGAGATCTCATGTTCATAACTTTCTAGCATTTTTAAAAGCTTCAGTTAACATGTTTACTTTTTAACATTTATTTAATATGATTAAACTAGCACAGCCTCTAAGTCGAGGCTCGTAAACGCCGAAAGGCTTACGGCTGTTAAACTTCCAGCAAAAATCCATGCATTCACGCATGTAAAAACACATCATTCACGCATTCACGCCAAGCCCACGAAATTGGTAGCCGTGAATTCACACATGTATAAACGCATTCACTAGCTTCTTTTTTGATGCGCACTCACAATTGTTTCATATTCTCCATGGAAATCGTGGCCAACAAATCCAACGCAGCCATAAATCCAACGCTTCACTTCACATCCACGCAGTCATAAATGAGCGGAAGTTAATTTATCAAAATCTCATCCATTGATTAGAGAGGACGACGAAGAATATACCAGCATCTTCAATTTCCAACCCTAAGATTGAAATTTATGATTAAAAGATCATTAATTATGCCCATTGTCAATAGGTGTACACCTTTCAGCTTAATTACAAATTTACTGCACTATTAATGTTTTATCATTTTACAGATATTAGATTTATATTTTACAGATATTAGATTTATAACAGCCTCATAAATTTATTCATATTCTTAGGTGGTTTCATCTTACCAACCAGCCGTAAGCCGAAACCTACCGGCCGTAAGCCTTTCGGCACAGCAGCCAGTTAGTGGCTGTGCTAGTAGATAATGACGGCACAACGGTGACTTTAGATGCCAAATTTCTGGTGGGTCGTGAGGTAATGGAATCTGCCTTTTCTCTCACCTCTTCTTTGAGGTAATGGAATCTGCCTTTTCTCTCACCTCATCTACTATGTGAAGAAGTATCGGAGTGGGTTCCTAGCAGATTAATTTCCATTGGAAAAAAAAAAAAGTCTCAAAGTTATCCTCATTCATGATGATCATAAAAACGTTTCTTGACAAAGTAGAAAACTCATGATTCAAACTTGATAAGTAAATGTGTCCAGTTATGGATCAGTTGATTTAGGTATGACGATTTTAATGAGCGATTACAATGAGAGGATGCATGACGATTCAATACGACTTGTAGTTCACTGTGGTTTCGTAATGTGTTGCCACTTGTAATAGTGATTAATAAATTTTAATTCACATAGTACACCTCCTCATAAATTTTAATTCACATAGTACACCTCCTCATAAATTTCTATGTAATACAATATATGACAGAGATTGTTGAAATAACTCTTTTAAAATAATTTTTAAACATTTTAATTGCAAAGCCCTTTTCATAAAACAGAAATGTCGATTAGTTGGTTGGGGCTGGATAAAATTATTTATGGGAATATAAAATATTGATTGTACAATTAATTTAAATTCTTGAACCATGTGAAGGTCACAATAAGGTCTCAAACTTTTCAATCAATGATAGGTTAAAAAAATATATTATTTTATAGATTAAAAAATAAAAAAAAGTTGTATTTCTTATGTAGAATATTAGATTTTCCATGGAAATTTTTAAGTCAATAAAAATTAATGTAAAATTAATAGCAAACCCATTCCTATAGTCCTACTTTGGTAGGGACTAATAAAATCATAATCTAACATTGTACATTCCATCATATGTACCATTAATTAACAAATGAAAGAGACATTATAACACAACACTATTAGATTACTTGATTCATTATACAATACATTTGTGGCTCATTATATAGAGCTCACTGATAGTTATCAGATCTAACTTATTCCAAATATAGGATGAGAGGTTGAGCAAATATCTCAACCATAAACACGAATCTAGGATCTCATAAATCCAACTCCCTAACAAACTCATAATAATAAGATCACACAACTCAGGTAGATATTGACTCTACTTCTTAATACATCATATTAAATAAGTAGGAATTATATATTCCAACACCATCATAAGCTGAATATGAAACATGTGTAGCCTCATGACATATAAAAATTGTACATTCCATCTTATATGGAGAGCTGCAACATCTTATATGAGTGGATTTCGCTCATGATTCCACCATGTGTCAAGGGGCGTGTCCAAAGAATCCAAAACTCAGAGAAAACATTAAATTGATAAAAACATAAATTTTTGTTTTGTCAAATCAGCGAGGGACACTGGGAAACGGGTGTTTTGTTGGGTGCTTAAACGGCGCCATAGGTAAAATCATATTCACTCCATTTTTCCAAAGTACGGGACAATGCCCAATAATTGGTCGCCCTGCTGAATGTCCGGCTCAACTACCATTCTGACAATTCCGTAATTTGGACATGTGAACCAATCTTTTCTGTTTACCACCAAATAAGCCTCGTTAATGGAGGCCCAGACATCTGCCTCTATATATATTTTATATCCCCGCCCTCTCATTCTAGTACTAACAGTCATGCTCGGTTTTCAAATACCCCCAGCGTGATCATCCCATCAATCAAACCAGAAAACAGCTCTCGATTCTGCAATTCGTTAAGCGCGTGGTGGGATTTTGGAGTCTGTAAATTCCGGTAATTGGTAGCAGATAATGCTTGTTTTCCATGGCTGCTAAACTCTCTGCTAAATTGTGGTCGGATCAGGATTCAATACCGATGGTCGGAGTCGCGCGATCGAATCCCGCCCAGTCTGCCCTGGTGTGCATGTGCAGTTTTATGAATTATTTATGAGAGTATGAAATATTGATTGTGAAATTAATTTAAATTTTTTGAAGGACACAATAAGGCATCAAATAATTTAAAAAAATAAAAAAAATGTATTTATTATGTAAAACATTAAGTTTTCCATAAAAAAAATTTAAGTCAATAGAAATTAATGTCAAATTAATAGCAAACTCATTGCTATAGTCTTACTTTGATAGAAACTAATAAATTATAGGTAATAAATTAATATCAAACTATAATTATAACTCAGATAAAATTATATTTTAATATAATAAAATAATTATGTTTTAAAATAATAAAAATTATATTATATTTTAATATAATAACAAGTTTTTACCTAATAATTATATGTAATAAATTAATATCAAATTATAATTCTAAGAGTAAATTATATTTTAATATAATAAAATAATTATGTTTTAAAATAATTAAAATTAATTATATTTTAATATAATAAATTATATGTCAAGTTGTAATTAAAATTAAAATTAAAATTAAAATGAAATTATATTTTAATATAACAAAGTAGTTGCTTAAGAATTGTGGTTTGGATATTGTCTTCTTTAAGAGTTGATAAAGTAGTTGCTTAAGAATTGTGGTTTGGATATTGCCCCTTTAAGAGTTGATAGTCATCCTATTGAATATATCAAGCCATTCTATAATATACTCAATTATTAGATTATAAGCACTTAATATTTATTTGTGTAAGTTATGTCTCTTTTGGATATTAGCATTTATGTTAGTATATAGTGATGGATACATTATATTTGTATTAGTACTTCTATTATGCATGGTCATGTTTCTTGGGTATTATTATTATGCTAGTGTTTTCAATGTATATCATTCATTATTTTTTTTTTATTTTTTTTTATTTGATACTTGTTTTTTTAAGAGTCAAATATATCATTTGTAAGAGGAAATGAATTTGGGTGGGGAAAACATTTCTAGTGTCATTCATCATTATGTTATTAGTATTTATATTACTTTAATAGTATAGGTTTGTTCTTTTCTATGAATGCATATTCCATTTTACATGTCCTCATCCATGTTAGCTAGTTTTGTTTCATCATGGCTTGCTAGGAATCATAGATTCAAGGTAAATCTAGAAGAATTGTGAACTCCAACTATCGCCCATATACGATTCATAGTAGATATTAATAGCTACCCATTACTTCAATATATAAAGCGTTGAAAGGCCCACCTACTAGTTAGGGTGTCGGGGGTTTCTACGAAGATATATGGAGGGTTCACGTCATATTGATGTCTCTTTGTTAGCTAAGGGTTTCTAAGCATATATATGCACGACTAAGTTTGCTTACTGGTTGGAATGAAGTATTCACCCTTGACAAATTGATACCTCTTTGTTAGTTAAGGGTTGGGATGCCATAGACATTCATAAAAAAGGGGCAAGCCCGTTTTGTCAAAATGATAGAAACAATAAATAATTAATAAATGTGAATGATATAAGAGTGAACAAGATGTAGTCAAGAGGACTAGCATATATATAGTACCTAAGGAACATGACCATACTAATATATGGGTGTAGATGCTAGCAAGAAGTTGGTAAAAAATGTGGCAATGTGGTTCCCATGAACATGAATAGGTAGGAACGTAGATGTGTTCCTTTTCCTATAGCTTTAATCGTTCCCTTTGAACCTCCACACAAGCTTCCAACTAGCCTGCAAAGTCATCTTATAAAACACACGCACACACACTTTTAAGAACATGTACACACTTTTAAGAACATGTGCAAATTTGTGTATTAATAAAAAAATATTCATGGGTTGTTTTATATCGCAAACCACTCAACACGAAGGAGCGATTTCAGGAGTCATTTAGTGATTTTGACCACCATGAGGAAATCACCACTATTCATAGTTTTCTACATTGGTTCGAGGTAGGTTTACTTAGAGGCTTCTTTTCTATTTTATAAATTCCTCAAATTATAAAAAATAAAAATAAAAATAAAATAAAAAATGTATTCATCTTCAGATGCAGCATATAAATCAGTTTATCAAGGAGCCATCACCTCAACATAACCCGAACCCACCATCACTTAATGAATAAAGACCCAACCCTAACCCCAAACCACCATATGAAAGCATTAAAATTAGCAGTGTCCTTGAGTCATTGAGAAACTTAATATGATATTTTAAAAACACCAAAGACCCATCATGTCTTTCACGTTGCATCTCTTAAGACCATTGTATCTTCCATAGCTAATGTTTGAGGTCAATTATCTAATATTTTTTATTACAAGGCTAGGGTTCTAAATATTATAGGATGGGTTTAGATAGAAACTAGGTGAGAGATCTACAAATTTCAAAATAAGGTCTCATGACTTTGCTCATTGACCCCATAATTGGTTTACACCCTTTTGTGGAAAAGAAACATATTTACATGGACAAGTGCACATACCAACCTTTTATAGACCACTAGATGGATAGGTAATTTATGGTTTTAAACAAATTTCCATGCAATGACAAGAAAGTTTCATTGTATTTCCTTAGAAAATTATGGGTTGAATTTTTTTTAGGTCACCATGTCAACTATTTTGACATTGGTGAATTCCAGGGGGTAGGTCATAGGTCCACGCAATATTGACAAAATGTCAAGTGTGACCCAAAAATTCTCGTGCCAAAAATTCCAAAAGACCCAAAAAGTCATTTGATCCGCTTTGGAAGCATTTCAACATTACATTAATTAAGACAAAAATTCTAACTATTCCAAAATACCCAAAAAGTCATTTGATCCACTTTGGAAGAATTTCGACATTACATTAATTAAGACAAAAATTCTGACTATTCCAAAAGACCCAAAAAGTCATTTGATCCACTTTGGAAGAATTTCAACATTACATTAATTAAAACAAAAATTCTAACTATTCCAAAAGACCTGAAGGTCATTTGATCAGCTTTGGGAAAATTTCAACATTACATTAATTAAGACAAAAATTCTACCTATTCCAAAAGACCCAAAAAAATCATTTGAACAACTTTGGAAGAATTTCGACATTACATTAATTAATTAAGACATATAGATTCATTTGTATTATTCTTTTTATTATTAGTTTGATGTAAGCTATATACATAGATTAGATTGGAGATGCCTTATCCGATTAATTTATTGTATGGGTCAATTCTAATCCTATTGACTATTTTAATCATTCAGTTTGCTAATTTGATTCCCTTTCCCCTATCTTAGAACTAGTAAGTTTCTTCATCGGCCTTGGAAACTGTTGTTGTTTTCTCTTGGACCACGTGCATATATGGATTCCATTCTGTTTTCAGATGCATCTTATTTGCTTCCGTGCTTTTGTATGACATTCAGTTCAGTGGTAAACAGGGTCATATACCATAAGGAGCCTGCTACCCAGAGTGAGTAGGGGTCCAGCATATAAACAAGTAGGAAGATTGCAGGAGGGTCTTGCTTTTTTATATACATTGATTTTCTTCATTTAAGAGCATTTCCTGGTATATTATGAAATTGTAGTTTGAATTTTTTTGAAGAGTTGAGATAGTTTTTTTAATAATGATTGTGCATATGGTTTTGAGGAAAGCATGTCCATTGGGTGCTTACTGTCCACAAGGAACGCTAGATATTTCAACCGGCGTATGTGACCCGTAAGTTGAGATCTCTAGTAATAACTATTTTCATCCCTATTGTCAATTCTTAATATAACAAATTTATGATGACATAACTGTGCAAATCTTGAGGTATTGGTGAAGATATTCCTACCGATTGCCACCTGGAAAGGACAAATACACCTGTGGAGCGGCAGATCTATGGGGTGATGTAGAAATAACAAAAGACGTTTTCTGCTCTGCTGGATTTTACTGTCCAAGTACTACACAAAGATTATCTTGTAGCACTGGGTACTGATTTTCTTTTTTACCTGCATTTGCTTTCTTTGCCATATTATATTTCAACCTAATATTCATTGAACCAGTACTGCAAAAGGAATGGAAAGGCTATTTTCTTGTGGCGTAGACTATATAGCTGATTTCTTAGGTACATGGTTTCCACTAAGTTCTTCTGTGTAGTTTGTTTGTCTTCACAAAAAAAAATTCTGTATGACATTCTGATGAGTTCCAACATTATTTGTGATGTATGCAGACACTATTGCAGACTGGGCTCCACTTCAGAGAAAAGTAAGTAAACTGTGACCCATAATGCAAGGTAGATCCTTCCAACTATCTTACAGTAGACATGTTTAGATCTATACTATGTACAAACTATTTTAATAATGAATACTGTGATCTCTTTTTAGTTCCTCAGACATAAGATTAAGCTTTCCGCATTTTGGAATCAACATTTCCTATCTACTACTAAAGTGGTTAATAAGGCCATGAAAGAACACCGTTAAGATGGTTAAAAAAAGGTGGGCTCGCAAGAAAGAAAATCACCGTTGACATAGATGGTTAACATTGAGGAGTTACAAGTAAAAGTTCATAGAGATGAAGTCCATAGTGTCAAATACATATTCTTGGTTCGACGGCGTCGATGGAGTTCTCAAGACTACTTCGTAGTGCACAGATTGATCAGTTTGTTGCGCGTTGTGACACACTTAATGAAATGATTTATGAATGTAGAATAACACAGTGTTGTGCTTAGCACATAAACTCAGAAATAAGATAGGAACTTGTCAATACACAAAATGCTTGATATTAATGAACTTTGGTGCAGTGCCCGAATACAAAATTTATAATGACAGAGATGAGCTTCGGCTCCAATGACTTCTTCTACTGACTTCACAGACACAGAGCCTATGCTCAGACTTCTTCAACTCCTCAGTTGTTGTTGGTTCTTGGTTGTTCTCTCTAACTCTCTTTTCTGCTCTACATACTACATGATGCGACTAACTAAACGACTTGGACTTATATAGACTCTGGCTATGACTTCCTTACAAGAGCTAAGACCGAATCAACATTAAACACTACCATAAATTCCTTTGACTCTTCAACCACTTAATTGAACTCGAGAAAATAGAAACCGGCTCCATTTATAGCTTCTTGCTTGCCGACTTACATTTGAGTAAATGTGCGACTTTCCACATACAGACTGTCAGACTGACTGACTCACAATTCGTCTACTGACAGATTGACTGATAGACGAATCGACGAAGACGAAAAAGATCTCGTCGACTTGTAATTACAATTTCCAACACTCCCCCTTAATTATAAGTAAGTGGGATTACATAAAAAAAAATGTATTTACAATTTTACTGTCACTCATATGTTACTGTACAGACTCCCAGACTACTGCGAAGATGTTGAAATGCATCTCTTGCTAAAGCCTTTGTAAAAATGTCTATGACCTACTCTTTTGACCTGCAGAATTCTAAACAGTTCTATTTGTTATTCACCAATTCTCCGATAAAATGATACCTTGTATCAATGTGCTTGGTTTTCTTGTGAAACACATGATTCTTTTATAACATGATGGTTGAATTGTTGTCACAGAAAACTGTTGTTGGTTCATGTTGTTCCTACAACAAATATTTTAGCATTCTTCTCATCCATATTGCTTGACAAGTTGCAGTTGTAGCTGCGACGTACTCTGTCTCTACTGAAGAAAGAGTCACTATGGGTTGATTCCTCGATGCCCATGATACCATTCTTATTCCAAAATGAAACGTGTACCATGAGGTACTTTTCCTATCATCAATGTTGCCTCCAAAATAACTGTCAGTGTATCCAATGAGTTTGAAATCTTCTGAAGTGGAGTACTTAATGCCAAAATATTTTGTTCCATTCACATATCTCGGGATTCTCTTTCCTGCCTTCCAATGTGATTCTTTTGGAGTTTCCATGAACCTTGAAATTAGTTCCACTCCATACAAGATATCTGGTCTTGTCGTTGTGAGATACATAAGACTGTCTACCAGTCTTTTAAACAGTGTGGTATCCCCTTTGGACCCTTTATCTTCCTTGCTTAACTTCAATCCTATTATGAGATGTGTTGGTGCTACTTTTGAATTCACCATATTGAATCTTTTCAATATTTCATGTGCATACTTGGACTGTGAGATAAATATACCAGTTTTGGATTGGTGTACTTCTATTCCCAAAAAAATATCTCATAAGCCCCAAATTAGTCATTTCAAATTCATCTTTTATGACTAACTTGAATTCTTCTATGCCAAAGTCACCTGTAAAAATCAAATCATCTACATATAGAAAAACAATTAACATATTACCTTTTTGATTTGCTTTGATTTACAGTGTTGGCTCACTTTCACTTCTCTGAAATCCATTTTGTGTCATATAGGAATCAATGCGACTGTACCATGCTCTCAGAGCTTGCTTTAATCCATACATTACTTTCTTCAATCTGTACACTTTGTCTTCTTGACCTGGAACCTCATAACCTTGTGGTTGATCCACATATACTTCTTCTTCTAAGTTCCCATTCAGAAATGTTGACTTTACATCCATCTGATAAATTGGCCATTTGTACTGCGCGGCAATTGCTAACACAGTTCTGATTGTGTCAATGTGTGCCACTGGTGCAAATGTTTCATTGAAATCAATTCTAGGTTTTTGTGTAAAGCCTCTTGCAAATGACCTTGCCTTGTGCTTCTACACTTTTCCTTTTGCATCTTGTTTGGTTTTATAAATCTATTTGACACTTATAACATCCTTGTCTTCAGGTACATCAACCAGATTCCATGTTTGATTACTCTCTATGCATTTGATTTCTTCATCTATGGCTTGTGCCCATACATCATCTTTGACAGCTTCTTCAAAGGTTAATGGATCATCTATTTGTGAAAACAGAGCAAAAACTGAAAATGAATTTGGTGCGTCTTCATTATAGATGTCACGCAGACTTCTTGTCTTTCTTGGTAACAAACTTGCTAATGTTGGATATGGAAATGTAGAACTACTTGGATCGACGGTGCACGCAGTCTACTCTGTGCAACGCAATTTCAAATACTACGCACCAAACAGGCTATGTGACAGAGTTCTTAAGACCATTGTGCAGTGCACAGACTGCTCAGTTTGTTGCACTCTAGGTGTAGACTGCGCACCTGTTGTTATTACTGGAGTACTTTGCGCGATGATTTGTGTCGCAGTGCCAGATGTAGATGGGACTGCGTACTGACTTGTGCATGGTGTTTGAACCACCTCATATTTTGTGTCATCATGCACAATAGAATTACTGATCTTAACTGTCTTTTCTACACTCCCATCCCATGCTTCATTATTTACGAACTGAACATCGCGGCTAATTATGACTTTTCTTGCAACATGGTCATACAGCTTGTATCCTTTTGTTTCTTCAGAATACCCAACAAACATACATGTTTGTCCTTTGTTGTCCAACTTCCTTCTCATCTCATTTGGAACACGTGTGTATGCGATGCAACCAAAAACTTTTAAGTGCACCACATTGTGCTTTGAACCTATCCAACCTTCATGAGGAACTTTGTTCTCCACGCTCTTTGTCAAACATATGTTCAAGATGTATACTACAGTTGCTACTGCCTTATCCCAATACTCATTTGACAAATTTTTGCCTGTCAACATACTGCGCACCATTTCCATGATGGTTCTGTTCTTTCTCTCTGTGACACCATTTTGTTGTGGTGTGTATCACGCGGTAAATTTCTTGTAAATGCCATGAATTTTACAAAAGTTTTGAAATTCTCTTGAAATGTATTCTCCTCCTCTGTCAATTCTTAGACACTTAATGTAGTAGCCACTATGTTTCTCCACAAGTGATTTAAACTGTTGAAAACAACCCAATGCATCAGATTTATGCTTTAGAAAATAAATCCATGTCTTTCTTGAGAAATCATCAATAAATGTTAGAAAATAAGTATTGCCTCCTATAGATGGAGTTTGCATTGGTCCACAAATGTTTGAATGTACAATTTCCAGTGGAGCTTTTGCTCTGTAAGACTCGCCAACTGGAAATGATTCTCTGTGTTGCTTGCCAAATATACAGCCTTCACATATCCTTTTTGGTTTTTCAATCAATGGAAAACCTTTTACCATATCCTTTGTGTGTAGCAGCTTCAGACCTCCAAAGTTCAAATGTCCAAATCTGAAATGTCATAACCAGGAATCCTCATGTATTTCAGATTGGAATGTTGCCTTCATTTATGCGCCATTTTCTCCTTTCTTAATATTGCGTGCACTATTTTATTCATTAGAACTCTGCACACTTTCTACTGTAAATGTAGTGTCTAACTGCGCACTTTTTCCTTTACCAACAGTTTGCGTTGTATTCTTCTTCTTGGTCGATTTCAATGTCAATGGGAACATCATGTTACTTGTCATCTGTATTTTTGCAATAAGTAGATTGCTTGGGCATTTATCCATGATCACACAATGATTATCTTCCATGTAAATTATGTATCATTTTTGTAACAGTTGTCCTGTGTTCATCAGATTATTCTTCAGACCAGAAACATAATATACATCAGACATGACTTTTTGTTCTCCTTGCCTAGTTAAAATGTTTATACTGCCTTTGTCTAAGATAGTGACTTGGATATCTATTGCAAGTGTAAACTTGGTTTGGATTGACTCATCCAAATTAGAAAACAATTCTATGTTTATTGTCATGTGGTTACTGCAGCCTGAATCTAAATACCATATGTCACATGGACTTGCTTAAGCAACATTTCTCTCAACTGGTGACAGTATATTAGACATTTCTACAGTGCTAAGCATTGCTATAGAGTGTGCCATAAACATAGGGCGATTTTGGTTATTTGCGTTGTTTGACTGATCTTGACTTTGTTTTTTTCTGATTATATTGTCTCTTCCTGCACTCATATGCATAATGTCCATACTTTTTACAGTAATGGCATTGAATCTTTGATTTGTCAGTTCTATGATAGCTTGGCTGACTGGTACTTGGGTTTTGACCTCTTCCATCATCATTTCGAGGACTTCTACTAGATCCACCTCTAGCAGAACTTCTTACTCTGCTTCTAGAGTTAGCTCTCCCCCTTCCTCTTCCATGGCTTATAGATGACTGCGCGGAAAATGCATTCTCTAATGACATACTTGACCTGTTCAATCTATGTTCATGATTGATGAGGGAAGTTTGAAGTTCATCTAGACTAAATTGACTTAAGTCTTTGCTTTCTTCTAGAGTCACAACAAGGGTATAAACTTAGGATAGGAGGAAGACTTATAAGTACCTTCTCATCAACTTTTATGTCTTCTATGGTTTCACCATGAGACTTAATCTGATTTATCAGTCCAATGACATGGGTGTAGAATGAATCTACTGTGTCTGAATCTTTCATTGACATAGTTTCAAAATCTCTTCTAAGAATCTGGAGTTTTGTAGTCTTTACTTTGTCCATACCTTGATAATAGGTTTGTAATATGTCCCATGCTTCCTTGGCTTGCTTTGCTGATGCAACCCTTGGAAGTATGCTCTCATGCATGGCTTGATGTATGTAAAACAATGTATGCCCATCCTTCTTTCTTTGATCTTTCAAGACATCTTTCTCAGCTTGTGTGAGGGAATTGTATGTTGCGTGATTTATTGGTTCCACATAGCCATTCTCGACTATCTCCCATACATCTTGACCTCAGAACAACACCTTCATTGTCAAGGACCACATCTCATAATTCTTGTCTATAAAAGTGGGAGGTTGTAGATTTGAGGTAGAAGCCATATTTCACTTTTCAATAGTGTTTCTTCTCTTGAACTTGTTTTGATAGAACATGCTCTGATACCAGGTCTTGGATCGACGGCGGTGGGTCGACGGTGTGCGCAGTCTACTCTACTTTGCACAACACGGTTTGAAATAGTGCGCACCAAACAGGCTACACGACAAAGTTCTCAAGACTACTGTGCAATACACAGACGGATCGGTTTGTTGCACGTTGTGAATACACACGCTTAATGAAATGATTTATGAATGTGGAATAACAGAGTGGTGTGCTTAGCACATAAACTCAAAAATAAAACATAAACGTGTTAATATACAAAATGATTGATATTAATGAACTTCGTCGCAGTGCACAAATACAAAATACAATGACATAGATGAGCTTCAGCTCCAATGACTTCTTCTACTGACTTCAAAGACACAGAGTCTATGCTCAAACTTCTTCAACTCCTCAGTTGTTGTTGGTTCTTGGTTGTTCTCTCTACCTCTCTTTTCTTCTCTCCATACTAAATGATGCGACTAACTAAACGACTCGGACTTATATAGACTTCGGCTGTGACTTCCTACAGACGATAAGACCGACTCAACATTAAACACTACCATAACTTCGATTAACTCTTCAACCACTTAATTGAACTCGAGAAGATGGAAATCAACTCCATTTATAGCTTCCTGCTTGCCGACTTACATTTGAGTAAATGTGCGACTTTCCACATACAAACTGTCAAACTGACTGACTGAAAATTCAGCTACTAATAAATTGACTAAGAAACAAATCGACGGAGACGAAAAAGATCTCACCGACTTCTAATTACAATTTCCAACACATATCAGTAAAATCTTAAAATCTTAAATAATGTAAAATTGTAATTTTATCAACGAATCAAAAACTTAAAACTTTTAGACTACTCCTAAAAATAATGTTGAAAACAAAAAGAAAGAACGAAAAATAATTTGGCGAAAAAATAGAAGGAAAATAACATAGATGATGAAAAAACTTAATAAGAATGACTCGTGGAAAAAAAACTTGATAAGAATGACGACACGGACAAATTCATGTAAATGAGAAACAAAGATAAAGCGTTAATAATCCAAATCAATCGGAAATTCAAAGATTTATTAGCTCAATTATTGACCGTCCAAAATTCAAAGAGAGACCAAGCTCCTCTACCACATGACATTTAAGAAACCAAGCTGACATTTAAGAAACCAAGCGAGACCAAGCTCCTCTACCACTTGACATTAATGTAGAACCGAACGTCTCAACAAAGTCAAAATTAAACCACCAAAATATGGTGTCCAAGTCAACGGAAAAATTATAATGTGTATTAATAAGATCTGAAGGTTTTTGATGAACCCAACTTCTAAGGAGAGAGAAAAAGTATTGAGAGCCTCATTATACCTAGAAGGAGAAGCTTATGCCTAGTTAATGTGGTAGAAAAAGGTAATAGTCTCTCGGCTAACTTAAAAGATTTCAGGATGATGATGGAGACGTCATTTTCACCAAATTTTCTCATCTATGCCATACATACAAAATCAGTAGATGAATATATGCACTATGAAGCCCAATATACAATATACATAGTGAACTTAAATTATGGAGACCCTAAATCACAACCTAAGTTAGAAGCACAAAAATCAGTAGATGAATATATGCACTATGAAGCCCAATATACAATATACATAGTGAGCTTAAATTATGGAGACCCTAAATCACAACCTAAGCTAGAAGCACAACAAAAATGATCAAAAGAAAGGTAGTCAATGAGAGAAGGGTATCCTTTGACACATCAAAGAAGACAACTAGTTACATTTTACAAAACCAACAAGATGATAATAAATTCCACCATTTATAGAAGGAGAATCGTTGTCACAAATGTGGTAAGAAATGGATTCCAAGTCATCGGTGTGAAGAAAAGTCATTATAAATTACTACAAAATGATGATACAAAATAGTGAATGGGAAAAAAGAGGAAATCTTAGACAGAGAATATGAAATCATTCTTGGGTTCAATTTAGAATCCAACGATGATGAAGTCATGTCAAAAATATCATTAGCAACAATTTTGTGCACAGAACATAATAAAAAGAAAGAAAGGATAGTCCAAAATGAAATTATTACTTAAGAAAAGACACATAATGACCCACTATAAAATACACTCCACATTGATAAGCCTCAAGACCCAAGAAAAGAAAAAAACAAACCTAGATTTCTTCTTGCCACAAGAAAAAGAAGATTGCAATGTAGGATCATGAAACTCAACTCAATCATAAAAAGTAGGAATGTGACAATAATAATGGATTTTGGTAACACACATAACTTTGTAGATCCAATATCTCTAAAAATCTAAGCCTTTTTGTGTATCCTACCAAAGACTTCATTGTAACAATAACAAATTGACAAGAAATTAGAGTAGGAAAATGTCAGAAGGATTTTGTACCAATACAAAATTTTGAACAGCATACAATTGTTGGTTTATGTTGTTGGAATGTTGATTTAATTATGGCAAATTAAGGGTTTCAAGCACACGGTAGCCATGTCTATCGAATAAGAGCTTTGGATGAGGTGAATTCCCTACAAGGTTCTTATTGTTTTTGTTTCCTAGTTGATGCTTCTATGTTATGTTGTTTTAATGAAGGATTTTACATTAAGTTCAGCTAGTAGTAACATCACATTTTATTGATTTGCATGTGTATACAAGGTCACCTTTGGAGGGGGCATTTCTGGTATAATTCTGGCCATATTAATTTAGCTCATCTTCAGTTCAGTTTTATGCATGTTTGTAATAGCAATAACTAGACCCATTTATCCTTCAATTGTAGTCTTCTCAATTCTTTTAATGACTCCATTTGCCTAACTTAGACAAGCAGTGGTCTTAGTCCTTCATCACCCTATTTTTACTATGCTATAACTTATGTTTTGCAAGAGATAAATCTTCATTTCACCTTGAGCCACCATTCTCTAACTTTAGCAATCCTAATCTAGGAATACCCTAGTCCTCAAGCACCCTATTTTTAATATGTTATAACTTATGTTTTGCTGGAAATAAATATTCATTTCACCTTGAGCCACCATTCTCTAACTTTAGCAATCCTAATCTAGGAATACCCCCTTGTGTCGAAAGAGAGCTAGCATAAAGCGAAAACAGGGTTGTGTGGTGACATCCTCTCCTCTCTTGAGATGCCATTTGACTAGCATTGATATTGATATTGAACTTTGATCTCAAATGATAGTTGGATCGGTAACTGGATGGAACCATAGTTAAGATCCATAAGGTAAAAGACCATTGCAAAGCATTTTTGGTATCAAAATGAATCTGGTATCAAAGTCAACCTACTACCTAACAAAATTTTAGATTTGGCATTACAGTGGTTCAAATTCCTAAGGATCTGCAAGGGAAAAAATTGCTAATAAAGCTTATAAGCTTATAGATGATCTACAAATAAATATAAATATAGATGGTCTGCAGATAAATATAAATATAGAGTAAAGCTCGTAGATGATGTGCATGGCATGAGACACTAAAGATAAAGAAGCTAATTAAAGTGAAAGTCACTAGAGGAAAAAGGGTAGATGATGTACATGGCATGAGACACTAAAGATAAAGAAGCTAATTAAAGTGAAAGTCACTAGAGGAAAAAGGGCTCCAAGATGCACTACAGACATGGAAGATTAGATTTGTCTCTAAAGGGATTTAGAATACTTTTAAATGATTTTAATCTTCAATGCATATGTCTTATCATCTTGTTCTACCTTCAATGCATATGTCTTATCATCTTGTTCTACCTTCATCAAAGGTATGTTAGACATTTTCTAAAGAGTTAACTCTTTTGTATATTTAAGTATTAAAATTTGTTAGTACTTAAGTAAGGTTTGTTTCAGTTAATGGAAGTTGGTTGTTTGGTAAAATGTGGGTGTTTGTTATTCTCTTGTCAAAGAATCAAATTCCCAAAGAAAGGTTTCCACTCGTGTACTGGTGTGACATGTGACACATTCTAGGTTTGTTTCAGTTAATGGAAGTTTGTTGTTTGATAAAATGTGAGTGTTTGATATTCTCAAGAATCAAATTCCCAAAGAAAGGCTTTCCACTCGTGTACTGGTGTGACACATTCTACACAAGCATTCAAAAAAGCTTACGACGATGCAGCCGGAACTAAGATGTCCCTAATGCAAGACTTACTAGCTGTTATGATAATTTCTGTATATGGCACATTCAATTACAGTATGATAAATACAAAATGAGAATTAGAAAAAATAGGATGTTTAAGCAAAATTTCTCTGCTTTCAATTTTGAGTAACAGAATATTCTAACCTGATATTTTGCAGAATGCTATACACTGGCATCATGTCAGCCAAAAGATGATAACCAAGGCATTCAAGCCTATGGATTCATACTTATTGTAAGTCACTATTATGAAATTAGTTCAAAGTTCCTGTCTTTCAGGTTTTTATATAATTATGAGAGAGAGAAATAGAAGATGGCACAATTCAGTCTTTTATATGTTATGCAGATTTTTGTACTATCGAGCTCATTTGCTGAATTCATTTGCTGAATAAACATTCAGGTTGTGATCATAACTCTTACTCTGCTCATCTATAACTGTTCCGATCACATTCTTATCATTGGTGAAAGAAGAAGAGCCAAATCCAGAGAAGCAGCAGTTTCGTATGTAAGCAAGAGGGCACAAGCACGTGAGCAATGGAGTTTAGTGAGAGAAGCTACAAAGCTAGGGAATGAAAAACTTCAAAGACAGTTGAATCGTACATTTTCACGCAACCAATCTAGTAAGCCTGTAGAAAAACAAGAGACGTTGGCTCCTGGTACATTCCTCTCTGTTGATGTGTCAATATTTCCGCTGTCATCTGTTACCGAAGGTGATATGCCCCGAGAATCATCCATAGAATTAGAACTTGTGTCTAAAGAAGAAAGTGACCTGTATGATATCAGCCATGCTTATCTTGACGAACTAGAAGATTTTCAGGAGCCTCCCCCATCAGTTTCATGTGCTTACAATGTTAAGAAACACAAAGCTCACACACCTCGTAGTGGCCAAAGAGGTTCTCATATTTTGGAGTATGTTTATGGTGAAATAGAAAAGGAAAAGATGAGAGAGAAAAATCACCTGACATTGACAGAGGTAATAGACGGGCCTGTTTTATATAGGGTTCAAACTCGACCTAAAATTGAAGTTTCCTTCAAGGATCTTAGTCTTACTCTTAAAGGGAATGGGAAGAAAATATTAAGGAATATTACTGGGAAACTAATGCCAGGCCGTATTGCTGCTATTATGGGTCCATCTGGAGCTGGAAAAACTACTTTTTTGAATGCTCTGGCTGGTAAGGCGATGGGCTGTGTTGTGACAGGTTCTGTGTTTATTAATGGAAAACGAGAATCAATACATTCATACAAAAAAATCATTGGTTTTGTGCCACAAGATGATATCATACATGGAAACTTGACCGTCGCGGAGAATCTTTGGTTTAGCGCAAAATGCAGGTTCTGTCTCCTCTCTTTCGTCTTTCCTTTTTCATCTGTGTATGTTTTTCTTGCAGTTAAGAATTAGATTGGCCCTTAGACTGCTCATGCTTTTGTAGACAAGTCCATTTTTTATGTTATGTCCATTGTCCCTTCCCTAGCTGTCTCTTTTCTGCTCTTTTTCTGATATACCTGTTCCAGTGAAGAATGTTTTACCTTAGACATTTGAATTTTTTTTAACTATGGCTCGGTTTACATACACTTTTGACCACCATTATGTTTTATCAGGAATTCTGATAAATCTCAGTGATTGGCATGATTCTTGAGCATACCTTATGAGTGCTTTTTGCCATTGCAATTGATAACTGAAATGGGATAGAAAGAAAGGAAAATATGCAGGATGGTTTAAGTGACTCTTTTCTAAGCCTTTTTGTAATGTTGAATGGGGAAATAGATGGGACTGCCATAGAGTTCAGTTTAATGCAACTGGCTTGATTTCTGTGGATGTTTTGACTTCATTTTCATGAAATAAAATCCTATTTTTGTCATAATGGATAACTTTCTATGGCTAACATGATACACTTTGGGGTGCATGAAGGCTTCCTGTTAACATGCCAAAAGAAGACGAAGTTTTAGTTGTTGAACGTGCCATTGAAGCTTTGGGGTTGCAATCTGTACGAGATTCCTTAGTTGGTACAGTGGAAAAGCGAGGGATCTCTGGAGGACAGAGAAAACGTGTAAATGTTGGGCTTGAGCTGGTAATGGAACCGTCTCTTTTGTTCTTAGATGAACCGACATCTGGTTTAGACAGCACTTCTTCGCTGTTGCTACTACAAGCTCTTCGTCGAGAAGCTTTAGCAGGAGTAAACATATGTATGGTACTTCATCAACCAAGGTAACTTCAGATGAGCAAAAAGGAAAATGTGAAAGAATTGAAGAGTCTATTCATTTCACTCACGTGCTAAAGCATATTAACTTAATAATAGATGTGCCATTACAGTTTGTGTTTTACTTGCACCACTCAATACTTTTTTATTTAGAAATTGGCTGAATGCCAGTTTCCTAATG
Source organism: Picea sitchensis (assembly GCA_010110895.2). Lineage (NCBI taxonomy): Eukaryota > Viridiplantae > Streptophyta > Pinopsida > Pinales > Pinaceae > Picea > Picea sitchensis. Next base: position 191,566 of record SNQJ01S0029945.1, read on the forward strand.
GTCCCTTTTTATTTACAGCTTATGTAACAGATATGCTTGGTTTATTTTTTCAGCTATAGATTATTCAAGATGTTTGATGATTTATTGCTGTTGGCTAATGGTGGATGCACCGTGTATCTTGGACCTGTGGATGAAATTGAAGAATACTTTTCTAGCCTTGGCATTATATTCCCTGACCGTGTTAATCCGCCCGACCACTTTATGGACATCTTAGAGGGGATTATAAAGCCAGAACGAAGTCCAAGTTTTGATTGCAATATTCTTCCTCTTTGTTGGATGCACCATAAGGGGTATGAGATCCCGAAAGATTTACAGGAAGCTTTTGCAAAAACTTGTATGTCGACAAGCAAGGAAACTATCGATGAAGGAACAAAGAAAGAATCTCTTGAGAGAGAAAAGAAAGACCAATCTTTTGGACAAGATATATGGAAAGAAATCTGGTGCATCATTGAATTGAAGTGGGATAATTTTAGCCATAGTTTCTTAAAGTTTGAAGATCTTTCCAATCGTCAGACTCCTAACTTCTTCAAACAATTTAGACTCTACTTGAGAAGGTGACGAATCTATTTAAAAGATGTAGATGACAAGTTTCAGGGCCAGTAGTTCTTTAGTTAACATCTTGTCTTCTTGCTAAAACTCTCCACTCTTAACTCACGAGAAGTTGTTTACTGTTACCAGAGTTGCTAAACAGCGTTTCCGAGACATGAGGATACAATTACAAGATTACCTTATTTTATTGCTTTGTGGAGCATTCATTGGGAAGCTGGCTAAACTAAAAGATGAAAGCTTTGGAGAAATTTCGTACACATATACAATAACTGCAATGCGTAAGTATCAGATCATGCTTATGTGCTAAGTATCAGATCAGGAAATGATATTTTTCTCTTATGCTAAGTGTATTTCATGGTCTTCTTAATCCTTAGGGTTGTCTGGTACGAATTTCACATTGAAGATCATAGTCTAATCTCCATTGTTTTATCATAGTGCCTCCTCAACTTCTTTATCGTCATACAAGTTTTACAAGAGTTTTTAACTACTGTAGTTCTTGGTCGTTGACATGCAGCTCTTCTGTGCATGATAGCAGCATTAAGAACATTTTCTCTGGACAGACTGCAGTATTGGAGAGAGAGTGCGGCTGGCATGAATAGATTAGCATATTTTATCGCAAAGGATTCTGTTGATCACTTCAGCACAGTGGTTAAACCGCTTGTTTATCTTTCTATGTTCTATTTTTTCAACAATCCACGGTCAAGCTTTGCAGAAAATTATGTTGTTACACTTGCCCTCGTCTACTGTGTGGTGGGAATTGCCTACATTTTTGCCGTCACCCTTAATCCAGGATCAGCTCAACTTGTGGGTTATGATATCATCTATTACATCTTTCTTAATCATTTCAAAGTGATTTGGTTCATGTTTCCCTGCATGTTTAACAAAGGTTTTTCTTTTTTTCATTAACAGTGTTCTGTACTTCTTCCCGTTGTTTCTACACTGATAGCTACTCAACCAATCTCACATGGTATTTTGAAGTATGTTACATACGCAAATTATTCGCACTGGGCTCTCGAGGCATTTTTGGTGGCGAACCTAAAAAGGTGCGATGCACCTGCTCTTTATTTAGTGTACTTCAAGCAATTTATACGTTTTCTAAATGTTCAACATTTATTGCATTCCCAACTCATATCATCCTATGCATTTCTTAGATATAAATATAACCGTTTGTACATCAATAATCAAGACGATTATGTGGTTAGCAAAATAGGTCAGCAGTTTATTAA